>CAJQUW010014397.1:0-27781 GCA_907163375.1 Prostheceraeus crozeri
ATGTGACAGATATTTTAGAAGTCTAATTATTGCATGTCTACATGTGTATGTCATAAACCATTCCTGCCCACTCTGCGAGTTCTTGTTTTTTTTAGATTCTCCCCCTCATTTTCTAATTCCCAGCATAAAAAAATATCTTTAAGAACCTCAGAGCCCTAATCGAATGCCTAGATTGAATTTGGGTAGCCTATTTTGAGCTTCAATTCATAAATAAACAATAAATACAAGAAAATACAAAAAAATCAGTGAAAACCATAGCCGAAAGGAAGTGGACAATCTGCGGAGATCCTTCGTTTCTTGTTCTTTGTCCTTTCATATGTATTATTGTTGTCAAGTTTTTTCCTCTAATTTTTGCTCAATTGGTGTAGGCCTATAAAAGCTCTTCTGTTTTAATCCGTTTACAAAAATCTTATTGACAATAGGTCCCATTGCTTTCGGAATTGTAACTTCCATACTGTGTTACCCCTCCACTTCCGTGCAAATTCACATTCCAAAAATTAGACCTAAACAAGTTTTCAGTTTCAATTCCACAAGTCCTGCCTTCAGTTTCATGCATTTTCAAGGAAAGACGTGCCTACTTGAATGATTCCCTGAATACAACCAACAATGTAGGCAAAGGCTTTACTATGCGAAACACAGCCATGTCGTTGCCCTCCTGACAAACAGAGTGTCAACTTTTCGTCTCATTACTTGACATGAGAATGGCAATTTTCCTAATTAAATCGATTTCGAACTATTCTGGCAAATTATAGGTTGATTACGATGAATGGTTCCAGAGGACAGATAAATTGCGCCTGTGGTTAGTTCATTCATAGGTATGATCATTGAAAGCTTAAAGCAAATTATCCTGACAAATAATTCTAACAAGTGGATAACATTGAATTGGAAGAAAGCATGATCGCCATATTTCTGTTGTGCAAAATTACCATAACGGCTGTCCGAACTAAGATTTGTAAATCTGGGCATCATTTGAAATAGGCCATTTGATCCACAGTTAAACTCGTTCCTTTTGAGATAAGCGCTTATCGATTCATAAAATTGTTGAGAAAACTTCTGACCGTATATACCGCATTGCATTATCGACCGTTTTTTGAGTCAAATATACCAAATGCGTCAAATTGTTCGGACGCGACTTGAAGTTTTCAGAATTGTATTAATGATTTTGAGTCCAATATGCGAAGTGCGGGCAAAAGTCTGATTTTCAATTTTCATTTACTTCAGTCGTGAGTCAAATATACTTAGATGCGGCTAATAGACCATTTGCGTCATAAAGACCGACTTGCGTCACGTCACTATCTGAATGACAATTCCTGTGTGGTAAAAATGGTTTTCTGCGGCCAATTTGTGCCGACTTTTGCGTCATTGAAAATACTCTTAGCATAGGTGTTAAAGATATCCTTTGCAGTGGATTATCTTGGAATGTTCCATGCCTAGGTTACTTTCATCTTAATCTATGTTGAGCTACAATGCCTAATTTAGCTCCCTGTTGGAAAGTATGCGTGCCCGCATTAGGTGACAGGCCACGCGAATTCACGCGTAATAATTACGGAGCACCCCAAATATCCGTGGGTTTAAAGAAATAGACATTGATCTGTTCTTTCTTTTTTTAAAACTATTTGAAGACATATTCTCTTCATTCTTTATCCATTTTACCTTCTTCCATTTTTTGTATAATTACAGTGTTTTTCAATCATAATCATTTATCCCCAAATGTTCTTACTACTTATGCTTTATTACCATTTCCTAAGAATTTTATCTTTCTACAACTTCATCGTTAATTTTTCTTGATTATTTCTGTCTTATTCTTTTATTAACTTTTTTCTTTTTATACTTCCACCACAACTTCTTTATTTTTTGTTTTGTTTTTTTTTGGTTGTTTTTTTTTGTTGTTTTTTTTTCTTTTTTTTTTGTTTTTTTTCTTTTCTTACGCGCGTACATATCGCCAGGGATGCGAAGTCATCATTTGGATAGAATCCGACTCCGTGGCAATATATATAGCCTAGTTTTTTGAAAAATTGACTGGTAATTCATAGATCATATATAGGCTTTACCTGAACCTATCTTTGTTGAAAGTGCTTATCAATTATCAACCATTTTTCGCCGATGAAAAATGATCAAATTGTCGCTTTAAGATGGGATGCATGCGAACGCTGCCCACTCCCATCTTTGTTGATGTGTGCTTTCACATCCCACACGTTTTCTCCAGTCGCGACCAGCAGGATAATCTCCCATTCTGCTCAAAAAATATGAGTACACTTTTGATTTTTGATATGCGCTTTGGAGAGAGATCACACACACATTAACGTGAACAAAAACTCCAAACAAATTACATGTCACTTTTTGTCTCTGATGTGACCCTTTGGTGCGAGTGTGGATCCGGCTAGAAGGCTTGTCTTCTCTACGAAATCACCGAGTGAAAAGAACAATCCTTTTTCACTATCCACGGTTCATTCCCTCAACCTATTACAAGCTTGCGTGCACTGCTGTCCTCTTACTTTTGTTTGACGAGAAAGTTGACATCAAGACGGTGACCAGCTTATGCACTAGGATAATGAATTTGCTTGTATTATATTTCGGGTCTATTATAGGTCGAGTCTGGAGTCCTAATCATTTGTTATACTCCGACTCCAGCAAAAATGATAGGACTCCGTATCGATACCCAAAATCGTGAGACACATTCAGAGAACCCCATGTCAATGCGTGCATGATATACTAAGAGAATAAGAATCATGTGTGATTATCAGACATGTCTCTTCTCAATTACGCCAAAAATTGAACTTTTGAGACGAGTATCGTACGATGAAGCCACACATACTGCTGGGGTAATTATCAAACTCACGAAAGGATAAATTAAAAGTATTCTATTCTTGTTTGTGTTAGGGGAGGCGGGATTGGGCACCCTAAGGGGTTTTCGGATTTAGCTGTTACAAAAGTAATTCTTACCGTTCTCTAAATCTTCAAAAAATAAATTCATCCCCCGCAGGCAATCTTATCCAGATATCAATTAGTTCAGCTCGAGATTTTCAAATTGAAAGAAAATACATGCAGGCTATTCATGTAATGAAACTTCATGTCGAGCGGCGCTAGACATCAGAAGCGAATGGGTTATGCTACAATTACGCGTGGCATGTCACCTAGCGGGTGACATGCCACGCGTAATTACGGAACACACCAAACATCCGTGGTTATAAGAACATTCTATTCCTACCCGCGTACATACGCGCTGCACTAATAGTCAGAAATCAGTTGATCTGATCCTGTTAAAACATGGGGAATGTTCATGAATACGCGCGGGGGAGCGTTTTTGCGCGTCGTTGTCCGCGTTGCCGCTTGAACCACGGATATGAACCGCTAAGCGTTCTGTCTTCCCTGAGCATGAAATTGAGGTCATCGCTGTTTAGCCTCTGATGCATGCAGACACATGAGACGCAAAGTTATATCAATTATACTAACTTCCCCTGAAACAATTGTGACGTCCAAAACTGGCCTCAGTTTCGTCTAACTGGTCTAAGTTATATTTCAAAACATAACTCCGCAAAGCTCCACTATTTGGCTCATTTGGCCCCCAAAGCAACGCTAACATGCTTTACCGGTAGGATTTGCTCGGTAGTTTCTGATTGTTCGGCCGTCTAAATTTGGACTAAATGAAGGCGCACCGAGACGTGCGTCAGAGACGAGTAAGTTGGCCTATAACACGTCTCCATAAAACTCGTCTCAGCTGCTACGCAAAAAATTCGACTTTTTGAGATAGTTAAGATGGGAATTCCAGCTACTTTCTAGTGCAAAATGGATGCACATGTGCCTAGGTCAAAGTCCAAATCAGCCCAAAAGTGATCAAGAGGTCTCATTGCAATAGCATTGGCTGAAATAACGCGTTCCATGTCTGATGTTGAAAGCATGAATGGCTCACTAATCATCACCAAGTCGATGGCGTGCCAACAGGCCAACAGTGACTTGCCAACTTGCCAACAGTGAGTGCTGTTTGGAGCTTGCTTCATCTTCTCTTTCGTTCCTAGCTTCATTTCTTTCGATGTCGTCATCGAAAATATAGATTCACAAGAAATTCCTTCATAATTTCCATAGCTACCTCAAAATCAGGTATTCCCAGAAAGCCACATCTGCGTTGAATGAATGCTTGCTGACCTAGTGGGAGCAATTTCCTCTTTAGCATGGAGTGAGCTGTCTCAAATGATATTTTGTTCATCAGCCGTTAATACATCACAATTTTAATTCGTTTTAATTTGTCTCATTTATCAAACGGTTTCATTTATGGTATCGTTTCTCCGAACGCATGTGCTAAATAGGGATCTCGCGGACAACTGTCATAAAATAGGAGTAAACCGTTAAAAAAACCATTAAATTGCAGCTTCTCGCTTTGAAAAGTTGCAAAAACAGCTGAGATGATATTTTTTCGAGTGACAGTTGTCCGGATTACATGCATCTTGTTATATTGTATGTTTGCAGCAGCAAGCAGCTGATGATTGATTTGAAGATTTTAGGGCGACTCATGCCAGTGCTCGTTGAGGATGCATTTATTACGTTGCACACAGGGAAGCATTGTAGCAGGGCAATCCCATTGTGAGCACCGTACACATCGTGGGTTATTGAATCACGATGTCATTGTTGCCAAGAAGGGGAGCAAGGCATACATGCGCATGGTGAATTTCTAGAATGGTCAGGTCAAGCGCAGTTCTCCGCCGTATTTGACACTTTCCTACCTTAGAGGGCAAAATCAGAATCTTCCATGTTCTGCGCGCATGTGATGCTTTGTACTTAGATCGCTATAAGGGGCATTTTAGCATTATAGGCCATTTTAGGAAGCATTTAAGTTCATAATATACGTATGTGTAATGTGTTTGGCCACGTGAACATGAAGCTCTCCGCAACGCGTGCGTATGTGCGATTAGACAAAACATGAATAAAAGTGCGGTTTATAGTTTTCTTGGCTAGGCCCCTATTTTGTCATTATTTGTTGGCAGCATCTCAATTTCATGTGATTGAAATTCCTTGGGAGTCAGCTTTTCAAGTTGACGTGGTTGCTTTTTCGCATGATTGCTTTTGGATGGAATTGAATGACGCGACTGAAAGCTTGATAGTATGGGCCCTCCATGTGTTATGTTAACCTTTCAGGTATCCGTTAATCGGTATCATATTAAAAATTGAGAAGACCACCTGCAGTCCACCAGAGTAGGCTTTATTTATGAATTCTTTAATATACATAGAATTACTGACTTATATGCATAGATTCAGAATAGTTCATATCAGAAGCGATACAACAAAGATAGTCAAATAAACATAGCTTACGGGCGAAATATTTCGATACATTTTTTTAAAAATTCCCAGTCTTAAGCAGGTTAGTTACATAGAAGCTAATGATGCGCTTATGGAAATCTAAATGATTAGGAAGCATTTATATATAGTAGTTCATTTTTTAAAGGAGATTGTATTTGTTGTTGTGTAGGATAATTTATTTATTAACATGACGAGTGGGAACTTTTGAGTTTTGGAGATAAATTGAAGAGAGAGGTCTTTTTTTTATTTTCAGTAGATTCTGCGTAATTCGATTGATACATAAATATCGACATAATTTTATGTACATTGAAGAAAATTTAGTGTTGCATTGACCTAGCTTGCAGGAACGATTGCGTTTCGCTACAGCATTTTTTGGGCTGCCCGTCTTATTTCCAAGTATTTCAGTCTCAACATCTTCATTAGGAAGCTATTCATTTACTTGGACATCCGTTAGTAGTGTGCGCTTTGCCGCATTGTGTCTTTTTTCTTTTTTCTTTTCTTTTTCTCTTTCTTTATATTTTTCAAATTGATCATTTATGTTGCTTAATGCTACTTGCTGTCGAATGGTCTACGGCTTACGGACATGTGAAATTTATACGAATATAAAAGCCATCAATTTACAAACCCTACTCTGTTATCAATGTTTCGAAAGGGTTTCCCTTTACTATCTAATAGTAGGCAGTCAGGTAGATTCATCAATGGAACTTTATTTCTAAGAAATCCCAGTGTCACTAGCGACTGATAGAGTGAGAGCAGAGCCATAAGTAAACGCATTGCAATTGGCAGCCGGAATAGTTTTTTGTCCGTTGTTTCACGGCGCGTGGTCGTTTTGAACTTTCTTATCCTGTTCGTTTCTGGGAATTATTGTCAAAACTGTTCGGAAAGAAGTTATCGAAGTCCTACGAAGTAAATCATGGACATCCAAATACCATCTCGTTGCTTCACAGGATTTCAGATGGATATGGCAAACATCTGCACGGATGATTTCAGTATTGACTTCTGCTTTCAGCATTGAAGCTGGTCATTCAAAGATGAAAAAGTGTACTTGAAATTACCAAATCAAGCTGATCTAATTTGCTTATTCTCATCAAAATGTCAAGGAAACATCGGTGTTATTGTTGGTTCTTGGGGGTGACCATTCGAACTGGGTTCCATATCTTGTCGCTTCTGATTTCCCCCTTGAGAGGCCTAAGGGTTGTACAGGAGTCGGCTCTGTCGCAGTTCTTGTTGTCTACCATTCCTGGTAAGTTTATTATTCGACGTCGAAGAGGAATTCTTCGGTTCCGATCGAAATATTCTACCGCCTAGGTTAACTTTATTCAGGTAGTCACGGTTGATTTACCGACTTCGACCACCAAATTCCATAATTTATTCCATGTCCCCGGAACGGTCTGTCCTGCATCACTACTCTATCATTAAACTTTTAGTGGAAGACGTAAGTGACGAGATCTGGCGTTGTAGTGTTCCATGGACTTTCTCTCGAATCCTCGTTGCTTTTTCTTCTGCCTCATCGAAAGATCGCTGCCTCGGTCTTTCTTTGTGAAAAATCGTCGATGTGCCGGAAGAGTGTCGCGTAAGTATATTACGGCCGAAAGGAGAAGGCTCCGCAGGTGACTGGCCATCATATCTTGCGGCGTGTTGTAGTGTTGATTAATAATCCTTGCGCCAAATTTGTCCCAGTCGATCGTGTTCTTTATATGGTTCATATCCTTCCTTTTACCATTTTCTTCAATTGTTTTACTCCGGCTTCTGCAGTTCACGTTACTTTGTGGGTAACCTGGTGATGATTGTCTTGTGGAATTTACGCCCCATTGTCGTAATATATGTTTCCATTTCATGACTGGCGAGTTGTGGTCCATTGTCAGTAATATAACAAAACCTCTGGGACTGATTGTCTCAATAAATCTGTCTCTGAGAGCATGTCAACTATTTTGTTTCGTTGATGCGTGCATCTTCCCAGCAGGCATTTTAGGGAGACGCCACCCGGAGAAATCATCAGACACAAGCAAAGTATTTTTGACCAGCATAATCAAACAAAATTCACGTGGAGCACTTGAAACGGTCGTTCCGGACGTTTTAACAGGCATTCATTGGTTCGCGCATTTGACTTTGGCAGTGATGCTTGCATGAAGTATACTGTTCTGACAGTGTTGTCCTATTTCTTTATTCATACTTGGCCAAAACATAGACAATCTTGCCCTCTGCTTAGTTTTCGTTACTCCTTGGTGCATGTTTAGGAGCTTATCAAGAACATTCTTTCTCATTTTGGCAGGAACCAGTAGTCGTCCTAAAACGATCAAATCGTCGTCTACAGTGAGCTTATCCTTCATATAGAAGTATGGTCGGAGTTGGCAAGGTACTTCGTTTTTGACAAGTGGGAATCCGTGAATTTTAAGTTCCTTCAGCTGTTGATATTCTGTATCGAATTAGCAACGTCGGAAATTTTCTCCAGCAAACATCGACGTTTTCATGTGAAATATATGAAAGTGCGGAGATTATGGACACTCGGTGCCTTATTTGTTCACCAACTTCGTCCGACCTGGATGCTTGGTCTACTGGTGCACGTGATAATGCATCAGCTGCGTCATTTTCTTTCCCTTTAATCATGAGGCGGTTTTTAAAAACAGAATCAGTCCAATTGACCTCTTAAACGTTGTAATCGTGGATTTTATATTTGATCCAAGGTTATTTGTTTAAGAACGGTATCAACGGAGCATTATCAGTCATTATTTCGAAATGTCGAAGTCCATCCAAAAACATTTTACACTTTTTAACTGCCCATACGACTGCGAAGAGTTCCAGCTCTATCATAGCATATCGAGATTCCGCAGGCGATAGAAACCGAGAACCAGCTTGTATTACTTTCCATGTCTTGTCGGATTGCAGCTGTTTCAATAAGAAACCAATACCTTTTAAGGCGCGAAGCAGTCAGTATATAATACAGTGTCACGATTGGGACTATAGTAGGCTAAGGGAGGTTTCGACAATTTTCACGCATGCTTAGGAATGATTGATTATGCTCAGAGGTCCAGACAAATTCATTTTCCTTTTTAAGGAGTGGTCGCAAAGATCCTGAGAGTTCTGCTAATTCATTTGTTGTGTTTCCAATTTGATTTACGAGGCCAAACCATGATCTTAAATCAGTGCGATCCTTGGGAGTTGGAAAGTCTTTAATACCTTTTATGAGATTATTACTCACTCTGTATTCGGAGGTAGACAAGTGAAAACCTGCAAATTCTGCTTGAGGTAAAGCAACTTTAAGTTTTGAAGGGTTTAAAGATATGCTGTGCTGTTCGCATCTTTTGAGGAAATTGTTCACGTTTTGGACATGAGTTTCATAATCAGAGTCTGCTATAAGGATGTCATTCCACTTCCCGAAGGCATTTAATGGTCTCATAATTTACGATGTGTTTTCCGCAATCTTGAATATAATTGACATTGCTTGACAATACATCTCAAAATGTTTCGTTAATTTCGAACACCCTGTAATCTGTAGGGGAAGCTGGGGTGACACGGCAGTAGGGGTCTTGCACTTAATAGGCTTCATAAATCAAAAATCCGAAATATACATTTTGAAGTAACTCTAGAGCAAGATACCTGCGGATTATTTGTACTTGTACTTTTTTTAGGAGCAAAAAACTATTTTACTTGCAAAAATCGTAACTTTCGGAAATACGCAACTTTTTGGGACATTTTTGTCTTGTGATAGATTTGACATAAACCATTATTAAAGATATTTTACTTAGGTCATGGTGCATGAACTCCTACGGTATAAAAACATTCAGATCATATTAACATTGTAATTGAGTGATTTTTTTTACCTTACTGGGGTTGGGGTGACTTGGCAGTATCATGTTGGGGTAACATGGCAGTATTGGTATTGCAAATAATATGCTTACAAATCGAAAACCCTATTACTTTTTAAAGTAGCTCTGAAATGATAATACTGTAGAGAAAGATTGCTTCGGACTTCCACTTTTTTCAGAGCAAAAAATCAGGCCTATTGGCCTACTAAAAATGTAAAAATGTATCTTTTGAAAATACGTAATTCGATGAGCCACCGCGCCTTGTGACAGATTTCAGATAAATCTATGTTGAAGACATTATAATTAGGTCAGAATACATGACCCCTGATAGTGTAAAACATTCTAGCCGGAGCTGAGGATTTAACCGTAGGCCTACTTAGGTTAGGGTGACATGGCAGCATCATTTTTTGTGTCCTTAGTAGTTGATTGACTCTTGTAGTCTGTAACATATCCCAACTGATGGTAGTGATGTGTTAGTGACTCACATTGTAATACAAGTTCACATCTTAACACCTAAGCTATGCATTGGAAAATGACTCAGAAACATCTAGGTACGTCAAACCAACCCTTATTTGTTGATTCGTTGCAACATGAATTATCGCAATTTACATGAATTTGCCAAGATTGTGTTTGCAACTAATTTGGCGGTGTTTGTAGCAGCAATGATAATGCAAGCCTAGATCAGTATAATACCAAAAGTTTGTTAATATTTTATGATACTGCCAAGTCACCCCAACCCTACTGCCAAGTCCACCCCAATAGTGGGGTGACTTGGCAGTTTTAGAACTTTTTTGTAATTGAATTTTTCGAAGACAAGACAATAATTTACGACAAGACTATCTGAAGCAAAAATGTTCCTAATACTACTCTCCGGCAACCCGCACTAAAGGAATTCTGTAATATTTAGTCGTTTGGCCGGGATGGGCATTTGAAGAAAAGACTGCCAAGTCACCCCAGCCTCCCCTATATGTAGATTACAGATTTTAGCCCATTCATAGAGTTTACAAATGCCTTCTGTACTGTTTGTTGCATGTGTTTTCGGTGCTGCCATTCCTGGCGTCTTCGCTACCACTACAACTGTCTAACGCCTTTTGTTTCGCTGGAAAATGATGCGTCTCTAGGAAGAGGCTATGTTTCCAGTGAGTCAGCAGCACTATATGCAACAGCTGACTTATGTTTTTATTTCAGATGAGCACTGCTACTAAACGGAGGCGACGTCACGAGCTCTGAATAAAATGCTCGACGAATATATGAATGTGGATTGTTCAATGATTATAACGACTGATGGTATGACCGTGGAAAATACGAATGGCAATGGTTCTATGAATGACAACAATTCGCACATTGACAATGAATCGGCTTCAAATCATGAAATTCACAGCTTGTCTGATTTCACAGATGATGAGTTGGAAAGAAGAAATATTGAGTATGACACGCCATCCGGTTCAACAGATGATGAAATTGGTGAATATCTTGAAGAAGATCAATTTTTAGAGGATTTCACTGAGTGTGCAAAGAATATCAATATTACTCATAATGATTTATCGAAGATCTTGCGAGTTATAAATAAGTACCATTCCAATTTCCCCCTTGACGCACGGACTTTACTTCACACATCGCAGAAACCTACATTGTTGCGCTCTGTTGAACCGGGTAAATACCATCACTTTGGCTTGTCTAAAGGCCTGCTTCATATTGTCGACACGCTGAGGATGAACAAATCCGAGGCATTATATTTGCAGTTTAATTTTGATGGTATGCCTTTACATAAAAGCTCCGCCGTTCATTTTTGGCCCATTCTGTGTTTGGTCCACAAATTTCCAAAGTCTGTTTTCATAGTTGGAGCATATTGTGGTGCAACGAAGCCTGACAGTTGTGTTGACTATCTATCACATTTCATTGAGGAACTGAAATGTGTGTTAGAAAATGGTGTGTCAGGATTTGATGTAAGACTACGTTGTTTCTGTTGTGATACTCCAGCACGACACTTCGTGTTGAACGTCAAGTCACATGGGGGCTATTATGGCTGTAACCGGTGTTGTCAGGTTGGAAAGACAGTTGAAAGGCGGCGTGTGTTTCCTGACATGGAATCAAGAAAACGGACGAATCTATCATTCCGTACTCGAGAACAGCCTGATCATCATAAGGGAGATTCACCCTTTGAACAATTAATTGACATTGATCTAGTGTTGGATTTTCCTCTAGACTACATGCACAATGTTTGCAAAGGGGTTACCTACAAACTGTTGGATGAGTTAAGAAGTGGCGATCGCCAACAATTATCTGCGAAGCTTTTGAGAGAAATGTCTGACTATCTGAAGGCACTAAGGAACGATATTTCCAGAGACTTCAATCGACGACCACGTAGTGTCAATCATTTGGGCACTTGGAAGGCCACCGAACTACGATTGTTTTTGTTATATTTAGCCCCAACAGTTCTACCTAAATTTTGTAGTCCTGGATTTTCTGATTGTTTTACTGTTTTGACAGTCATCATGCGAATTTACTGTTCTGATTCTGTGAGTACAGACTATCTGTTATATGCTAAAGATCTTGTTCACAGTTTTGGACATATTGTACATCTGCTCTTTGGGGAAAAGTTTCTGATATATAACGTGCATTCCTTGTGTCACCTGTTTGATGATGTTGAGCGTCTGGGGCCATTGGATTCTTTCAGCTGCTTTCCGTTTGAGAATTTCCTTCGTTTTATCAAGCGCAAAATCCGAAAATCTGATCGTCCTCTTGAACAGCTGGTAAGGCGTGTGGAGGAAACTGACCAGTCACTGGGCCAAAGCATTCTAAAAAACGACATGCAAGACATTTTGCGATATGACGTTCTCCCCTCACCTGATGTATTGAATTCGTTTGATTTGACTAGTGTTCGCTTTTACAAAAAATTGTCATTCGAATCGTGTGTTTTACAAGCAGACACCTCTGACTGTTATGTATCATTGAAGGGAGAAGCTTTAAGGCCTTTCAAAATTTTGTATTTTGTTCGCGGAAGCAATATGAGTGAAATCAACGTGATTGGTCGTGCTTTGAGAATAAGGGGAAGTTTGTTTAAGAAACCGATTTCATCAGAAAAAATAGGAATGGTTAAAGTATCTCACGACAGACGTTTGCCCTTAAAAATGGTCAAGGTGACCGATATTGCTAAGAAAGCAATGCTTTTGAATAAAAAGTATTTCGTCACACTGTTGCACTCTATTAAAGTTATATGATTCTAAATTCCTATCGCTTTTATCTGCCTGTCAGGCTACCCATGTACTTACGTGGCACGTTAAACAAAACATAAATTTTTCATTAATAATCTTGCTTGTAATTATTCCCTCGTGACTTTGGGTTTCCGAAGTATATTTTTATGGAAGTCAATCCGGGTGTATAACTGTGTCATCTCATCACAAGCAGGTGTCAGGGAAACTTTTTTATTGACTGATCCCCGTAGTTAATGAAGGTGGTACTACCCAGGTAAACTGTCTAACTCATTCTTGTAGCAAACAGCGACTCATTCTACGGTCTATAGACATTGAGCAATGAAATTCAGCTCATGAATATCCACATGTATGTAACCTATTTACAGGATGGAGGATTTTTTGTTCAACTTGTTAGTAGACTATACCGGCAACTCTTTTTGACGAAGCTTTTCGGTTAACGCCGTGTAGCCATTTTCAAAGCGACTGGTTCATTAATTCATAATAGATGCTTTGAAAGTGCCTCACGGTGTGAGCCGAAAAGCTTCTGCAAAAATGTCATACCATCACCAAGAGAATTTAGATGACCTGCTATCGAATTCTAACGACACCCAAACAACCCCAATATCTTAACTGAAGTGTTCGTCATATTTCTATTTTCAGAGCATGTATCACATCATTGAATTTGATGACGGCACTATCGAAGTTGTCAATTCATCTTGGGTTGAAGTGGACGATGGAAGCGGGAATGTGGAAATTGCGTTTCCACCGAAAACTGCCTACGCGACAATAAGAAAATTGCTTCGGTCGAAGGCTGATCCTTCTTCTACATGGTCATGTTACAAAGTTAAGATTCTGAAATCACATGGTAAGTATGTTTATACAATATGCCTAGGCCTACCGTTGTGTTTCCATGCCTACATGTGCCAATAGTTATTCCGAATATCGTTAGCGAAATTCATTTTTTCTGATTTATAGACTATGAATATTTGTGATAAAAGCTTGAATTGATTTAACTTATTTGCTTTCCTCCATCTTCGCTTAGTGGATTTACTTCTACTTTCGTTTTGAAACTCCTCATTTGGACATCATTTTCAAGTGATTCTGTATGTTAACCGTCAACCTATGTAGACAGGTCTATTTCAGAATTACTTGAAAATTGTAGCCTGATGAGGAGTTTCATAACAAAAGAAGAAGTATATCTATTAAGCGAAGATATGAGAAAGCAAGAACGTCAAGTCAATTCATGATGAAGGTCTTACACTGCTTGTCAAGCAAGTTGAATTACGGCTATTAAGCGTTTCACAGGAAATATTTTCTCAGCCTTTCAATCGACTTTCATGCACGAAATTTCCGTATGTGACAAATTCTTTGGGTCATAAAAAAACTACCGCACTTTTTTTTACTCTTCCATAGTCCATACCCTACCCAAGGCACCTGGCCATGCTAACCGCTACTAGGGTGAAGCTTCCATGACCATCGCCCTTGAGGTACCCATGACAATCAGACCTCATGTTATGGCGTGAGAGTCGACGTATTTGTAATTATATTTTTTGTAAGTACAGCCATGGCAAAAAGTCTGTTGACATACCAAATCTCGTCGTTTCTTTTTCATTATTATTAATTGTTGAATAATAACAACAGCAACAAATGTTGCATCATTTGAAAGAGAATTTCTCAGTGAATCTTTTCAGTTGTCCTAGTTTTGAAAACTTTGATATTATTGTTCAGTAGATGTAAAAAACACAAAAAAGCTCACTTTTCTTAAAGATAAAATGACGCCAACTATTTCACAGATAGTGCAATTCTGTTGTCATTTTCGAATTTGTCATAAAACAAGCTTTCAGAATATGTATGGTTTCATAATTCAATTAGACAACAATCCTAATAATAAGCCTATAGGCCTATAACACAACGTAGGCTATATTCTTACCTCCGAGGTTTATAATCGCTTTCATTGACTGGCTATGGTCCTGACATATACGTGCGTAAACCGCAAATCGAAAGACTTGTTTGGTAGATTAATGTATGTTGCGGTGTACCCTACCTGCGTGTGTTTCACTAAAAAGGGTCTACCTTTAATCGGAACTACTTATACTACTTTATAATAATACTATTGTTAAAAAGGCCTGCTTTTCACTACAAAAAATGATGTAAAATGATATCATTTTATAAAATTCGAAAAATGTCATTTTGAAAATAAATCGATATCATTGCCGATCATAGGTTCTCATAGCGATCTAAATTGTAAGAGAATAATGGCAATTTATCGTTTGACCACTTGAAAATCACTTGATTTTCATTTCAGAATCATTTGATGAGATCACACGGAAATGCGCAAAATTTTCGAGAACCGGCTCAATGTCTACAACAGATGACGGCGAACAGCGAAAAAGGAAAGTGCAGGAAACTGACAGATACGGATTCAATGAGCCTGAGGAACCGCGACGTAAGAAATGCGCTCTGAGACGCTCGAATGCAGGAGTAACCCACTTGTTACCTGGAAAATCAACAAATGATATGACTACTGGAACGTCAACAATCCACGAGCGTCCCTGCGATATTGACTTTCCCGAACCACCGTTCTCGCAGTTGGGTACATCCGTGTCTCAAGGTTCAGTGTCAGATGATGAATCCAAAGAAGCAGAATCAAATAATGAATCCGTCAAGGAAGTAGAATTACAGTTCACTACATCAACGCCGATTGCTACACGTGGAGACCCCAACACCAGCTCCAATGATAACACGAATCTGTCCAACATGGTCTCTGAAGCACTCGATTTCGATTTCAAATGCCATTGTGTACATGTGCAGCACTGTCGAGAGAAGTCTTGCGAATTCTGTTGAGATTAGAACATCGCTCGGCTTGTATTTGTAGTACCATGCACGCCTCGATAGAATCGACTGAGGAAGAACCAGGAATTGATTTCCCAACAACTGCTGATGAAATTATTGAATTTTTCAACACTATCAACGAAAACAAAGACATTCGCGAAAAGGCAATCCAAATTGTTAGCAAGGAAGTGTGCAAAAGAAAAAAGAAATCAATCAAAAGAATAATCCTGTGCATTTCGTCGCCGGCAGCTTGGAAAATGTTTTCAAAGAAAGGTCAGCGGGGCAAGAAGTCGGCCATGGACCTGCAATTGCCGAGATTCATCGCCGATGTTTTGCGACACAATAAAGTAAGTCTGAATCAGAACTAGTTCCTATTTACACTACCTGGTATCGAGTTATTGAAAGATATTGTGTTTTACTAACCTGGATGGCTAATATTTTCTGAAAGATTGATACGGATGAGTGCATATTGTGTTAAGTTTCCTATGTAATGAAAGAAATTTCTGTGCATTATCAGTCATTCCGTACGGTATTATGCAAAGAAATCGAAAAAGGTTAACGCTTGAAAATAGAAGTAGCAAATCATGCTAGCTTTTGACTAACTGAAATGTTAGTTTGCATTCGTATTTCGTATGTAAACCTAGAATATGACAGAGATCATTTCCTTTCAGATGCATAACATTGAGAACCAGGAGTCCGTGGATTTCATTTGTCGTTCCATGGGGGAAGTGCTCAAACGCATGCCACAAATGGAGAAGAGGAAGACTTTAACAAACATTCTCAATATGGGAACTTCTAGAGATATCCCTTGCGCTGTCGAAGACGACGATGATGAATAGTTTGTGTTTTCCCGGTAAGCAGAACGTTTTCAAAACAGTGAGCAGAACTAGTGCGGCACTATCTGAAACTCAATTTCTAATATATGAATATTTCATAGATTTTTTTGTTGTCTCGATATTTTCTGAGATGTTTTTGCATTTCACTGAGGAATTTCCTTTTGCATTTTAATTCATTTTCTCTTAGAATAATTGTCCATCTGATATCCTCTCTTGGAATGAGTGTCCAATCTACTAGTCATTTCACGTAGTATTTAGTTCACTTGTTCGCACGCACTACCTCACCTGCCAAAAGTTTTGCCTCACACATGTTTCACTGTTCGTTTACATCTCCTAAAAGCTGGTGATTTACAGGTTGCAATGGCCAACATTGCAAGTATTTTCACGATAATGCTAACAAATTCAACAGAGCATCATTGTTTTTGTGCCTAGTGTAATCAAATTCACCTTTGCCGACAATTGGCGACCTTGATTGCACTAAGCATGAAAACGATTTCTGCTCATGTATCATTTGAAATGAAATGTACATTATTATTATTATTTTGTCAGTGACGATGACCAACGTAAATCCCTTTCCTGATTTCTTTGCTGAAAAGAATACATTGGCGCTATAGAAGTTGCATCAAAATGCAATCATTACCAGCGCAGCTCTTCAAACTTTCTTATTGTATTTGAAGATGAATCATTTTTCTAGCCAAATTTTGTTGCTCATATTAGTTTGATATGTGTATCACCAAATTTAAGGAGTTGTGAACAATCTGTCAAATATGTTTATGTCAAGATATGACAGGCAGTGTATTTCGGTACAATTGATGCCAGCATACATGTCTATTAGAGTGAGTACCATGTTCATTGTATCATTTAAGATATCAAATGTACATTATTATTATTATTTTGTCAGTGACGATGACCAACGTAAATCCCTTTCCTGATTTCTTTGCTGAATAGAATACATTGGCGCTATAGAAGTTGCATCAAAATGCCATCATCACCAGTGCAGCTCTTCGAACTTATTGTATTTGAAGATGGATCATTTTTCTGGCCGTATTCTGTTACTCATATTCGATTTTATGTGTGTCAGTTTTTCCTACCTATTGTACTAATTTTGCATCCGATTTGGTTGCTGATATGAATTATACATTTTACATGCACTTGCACTGTTTTGTGTCTCTGGAACCAAGGGGATATATAAGTGCGTGAGTCATTAAGGACGTCTACGTGCACACAGAAACTGGACTAGTTGTCGTCTCTTCTAATGGAACAAAAATCGACTAATTGTCGTCTTTTTCAATGGGAAAAAAAGCGACTACGACCAGACATATTAAACCTCAAATTAGCCAACTTTTTTAGACGCAAATCGACACGTTATTTTCTCGACTAAATTTGGGAATTTTGTTTGAGGGGTATTATATATAACAGATGTTGCAGCAATGTCCCGCATAGCCACGGATGTAGGGTCGAGTGTAGGCTAATTACGCGTAGCATATGTCACCTAGTGCACAGTCCAGGAAATTAGGTCAGAAAATGGCCCAATTTGAAAAAAATTGCAGCAAAATTTTCAGAAATCAGTTAGGCTCCTACCGTGAGAGAAATTGGCGCTTTTGTCACGGTGGCTTTCGAGGTCAAAAAATGTAGCTATAGCAAAATGCGCTCGAATAATGGTTCAACACCAATAGACAAGTCTCTCTTAATCATGCCATCATTTTGCAGATCCTTACAATAAATCTGTCATTTTAGCTCACAGTTGACAAAAATTGTGGATTTATAAATAATATTTTTTTGATTTTCCAAATTTCAAATTTTTTCAACTCCTACAAAAGCAGAAACGACCCAACAGGGAAATTAAAAACACTCAGGTACCGGAAACAATTGAAATTCGAGTTGAAAGAGGATGTCGTGAAATAAAATCAGCATAATCATTATAATTTGAATGATGAAAATGTTATTTTTTGCATTTTTTGATGGCAAATTGATATTAGTTCAACTTTTTAAAGATAAGATGATGATCGACGATATATTTTATCACACTACGACTAGCGAGTTAATATCATTTCGCGGTTTTGATAGTGGCACTTACAGCATCATACGACGTGCATGTGTATGATGGATTCTAGATGGTCGCAAGATTCAGACAAATGGACATAAAGTCTCCAATATTCCCATAATCATCAACGACTTTCGATTGCAAAAGGGTCTTTCCACATCAAAACGTCAAATTTCTGAAAAAGTGAGTGGCGAAGGTTCTCAGAATTTCTTGAAATTCACATATTTTCATCATTTGGGTCTGTCTGGATGAAATCCAAAATATTTCGGAAAAATTTTATCGGGAAGGTCACTTGCGTGGCCTATTCGAATTTTTCTATTTTTAGAGAATTTATCAAAATCATGCTCCAATCTGTTTCACATTGGATTAACGTGTGTTTTCTTGGATCTTTCTGACAAGAAGAGGAACTCACAAGAACTCGGCAGACGTTCAGATTTGTGGTAGGCATAGGGTGTACACTCTTCTGTAAAAGTCTCATTTTCGGCCTCGTTCCCTGCCAAAACTCGTTCTGGCTGATACGCTGCAACGCTGATATTTCCCCTCCAAACAAATAGCTTTTCCCGCTTAGAGAGGAATTCATGTTCTAGGGATATGAAAAAATAGCATTTTTACTGCATTTGTTCTTTATTTATACAGCCTGACCTATCAAGTGTTTGACAACTCTGCATAAGAGGAGAAATATGAACTAATAATACACATAGGAATCATGTTAAGAATTTCGATCTAACAATACCCAGACGTCGAGTGGTGTATTGCAAAAAAATTATGTGGTTTCTGTTGCGGAAATGAAAATGTTTAGGCCCTATATACTGAAATACACCAAACGAAAGAAGAAAAGAGAACAGTTGAAAAGTCCTGGATAAATTGAAAAAGTCATCAAGTCACGGTCCTAGTAATCTCGCTCCGACCAACGTACGGAGTCCTCGGTTCTTTTCAAAGTGGCCTTGGCATTGCACCTTTCCTACGGAACAGGTATCTTTCCACAAATAGAAGCAATGGCATCGTTGACAGTCACTCCGGTCTGTGTTGCGAGTCTGGTTCCTGCGCGTAACAAATTCCACGTGAAATGAGACATGGGGTGCAAAAATCAAATAAATCATTAACGCATTTCTCTTAATATTTTCTACATCAAAATTATCTGAAGTTTTCATTTCTGGAGTCGATTAACAAGTATTTTGATCAGAAACCATTCTATTTTTTGATGATCCTCGAAAATGTCAGAAAAAGTGCATAATTTACAGGAAAGATATATCAGTCGAATGTATCAAACATTCAACGTTCTATTGAGTTGGTTTAAGGCATCACTCGTCATTATGGTTGTGATACTAACTGCTAACATTTACTTTCGATCCAAAGTCGCATGAAAAGTAATTTCCAAAATGCAAAGTACGAACGCAAAAACTATCATTGAATAGATTAATTGACAATTTTTTAAAATTCGGGATATCTTAATTTATCTCCTTGATAACAAATACAACTATACACTCTAGGTTATTCATCATTTGTTGCAATACGACATAGCGCAATCGTGTAACGCACGAGTGATAGGTCTATTCAGAAACAACTTGCACCAGCTTAACCGTGCTCTCCTGTGTTCTGACAATTTCTTTTGAAGACATTCGTGCGTGCTATGACTATGCGATATCTAGGTGACAGCGTCTTACGTTTAATGACGCCGATTCGATGTTATGTGACTTTATTGGATAACAACACGCACCGACTCAAATAATTATTATGAAATACACAGCAAGTATGTCTATTATATATAGCCGCGCTTTCACCATGCCTATCGAATGAATGGCGCTTATGAATGAAGAAAGAAGCGTAGAAAATGATTTCCAATGAAGCGAAACAATCCTGAACAGAAAGAAGCTCACATGCAACGGAATTATAGAAGCTTGAAGAGTATGCCTATAGCCTAAAAATGTTTAACCAACCAGTAAAGAAGTTCGAAACGAAAAAATCGATTCTACATGAAGTCAGAGCAAATCCATCTGCTCTTAGATGAAAGCTGAACACCGGGCAACCAACAATTGTTACCAACATCACGGAAAAAGTGGAAAGTTAAATTGCTGTCTGTCTTGCTGAATTACATGAAGCATTTCCATCGCTCCCAAATCTATACACATCAGAAACTTCTCATAAGTTGACAAGGAAGAGGTAATAATTAATGATGATGCAAGCTTGTCCAAGTAGCATTGACTAACAGACGCCTATGTGACGAGCCAATGAGTGAACTCAAAGCTGAGGCCGGTTAAGGATGTTTGTGGATGACTTCCTTAAATTGGTTCGAATAGGATTTTGGAATCTCTTGTCAATTTCGTCCGCACCATGTTCACAGATTCTCAAAAAATCAGAAAATTCTGATAGCGCAATAGTAAATGTTTTTCGTGTCTCTTCAGTGAAACGTACGAACGGTGACTTTAAACATTTTTTCTCCATGATAAATACACATTTGAAAGAATCAAGTCTGCACGTATTAACTACAAGAGTTTTGCAGGTGCATAGCAGCAGCAGCTGCTGATAGATATCCTTCTCCTATCAAAATATATAAACAGAAATATGTTGCAAAATGTAACGTACGAGCAAGTGGAATTGCATAAAATGAATGCTCTCTTCACAATTTAACGTACACTTTGCCTTACCAATATTCTTCAAATAAGTAGGATGATTAAACTGGCTAAATTCTCTTTAGAAATGAATTCACTTTATCAATATAATTTTCTTAAGTTACTGATTGGATGAAGTGTGGGTGACGCAGTTGGTAAAGGCATGCGCACAGCTCCACAGGCATAGAGTTCGAATCCAACAGACAGATATTTCCTGTCGATGAAATTTATCATCAGAAAGTCAATCACAGTTCATTTCTTAACAAAATCTTCAATTCTAAAAGTTGATTCCAAAGAAATTCTTTCTAAATTTTCTATCAATTGTCAGAGAAGAGAAAAAGTTCTTGATTTTCGGAGAAATAGAAACGAAGTTCTTGCAATTATCATCGTCGTCGGAGGATTTCGAGGTACCGGCACCGCTGAGGAGGAAGAACCAACACTTCCTCATCATTCTCCAGGTCAGCGACTCTCCCATTCCTCACTTCCACTTCCTCCCCAGCGGCAGTTGTGTAGAAGGTCCTTCCTCCTTCTTCCTGCTTCACCCGGAACACTTTCTCTCCATCTCCGGAGACGGCGGTCCATTGCCTAATCCTCAACGCCTCCGGCCGGAGTTTCGTCTTCTCCGCCAGAGCTCTGCGGAGATCTCCGACCGTCGGCGTCTCCGGCAGCTGCAGATCGTGGAATCCATCTCCCACTGTCCTCGTGAAGTCCCTGAGATAGAACCGAACTGCAAAGAAGAGGAAATGAATGAATTTGACGCAAAGAAGTTGTTTTGGAAGGAAAATCAGTTGAAGGTTCCGTTCTGTTCATCAAATCATTTTTCACTGTTTGGAAAACATTTCATCGGAGAATTGACAACTGCTGATCGTCCTGCAAACGGATTTTCCAATCATTTCTTCTCTTATTCAGCTTTTCTATCTGCAATTCACTTATTAAAGAAAATCCTTCAAAACGGATTCTCCTCATTCAAATGAGTGTAATCCAATGAAAATGACACTCAAAAGTCATCGAAATATAAAAAGATTGAATGTCTGTGTCAGGGACGTAGCCAGGATTTTGAATTGGGGGGGGGGGGGGCAAAATGCAAAGGGATTAAACTTCGAAGACTAATTGATGCGATAATAACTTTCCGCAGTTGGGTTTGGGTTAATATCATCAATTGCATTAGGTCGATAGACGGAACGCCTTCTAGATTAGATCTCACGGAACATCTTCGAAAATTTTCTTCTGTACGAAGACACTGTAATAGTTCCTGTGTGTCATTTAATAAAGCAATGGCTTTGATTAAATCAATTTCCATACATTGTAAAGCACGAGTGAGAGGCAACAAAATACCCGAAATTGTTTCAAGAATAACAAGACCAACAATGAAATCTGACTGACAAATAGAATCCTTCAAAGATTGTGCTGACTGTCGAATATCAATCGATGACCATGTTTTCATGGTCTCAAACGCACTGATAACGAAAGGGAGTAGCTGACGAAGGGTAACAATAGCCGTATGTCTTTCTATAAACCGCGTGGTGCACAAGTAGTAAGATGCTTTTTGCTGATCCTTGTATCTTCAGCCTGATCAATTAGTGTCTTTAATAGATTCGTACATTTAGGACTTAAACGAAATAATTTAGATATTTTACGAACTACGTCTTCTGTACCTTATTTCTGGAATTTTGATGGCTTCTGAAGCGCTCAAATTGAGGCAGTGCATTGCGCAATGGAAATATGAAGCAAATGCTGCTTTCTCTTTCAAAACATGGCAGCTCCAACTCGACTACTAGCCATGGCAGTTGCACCATCATAACCTTGAGCGATGCACTTTTCAAGGTCCAAACCAAGATCCTGGACCTTTCGAAGTAATGTGTCCCCAATAGCAGCTCCGCTGAGCCTGACCTCCGCTGCCACATTAGTTTCATCCATTTGACTTTTGATCTCGGAAATCAGATCAACAACAGCTATAGGATCTTCATGGATCTCCCATTTCCCTGTACATCCTTTCATTACATATCTAATACATACAGCTAGCTGTTCCCTTCTTTGTCTGTCCATCGTTTCATCCGCAATAATTGTCCAACACCTGGCCCTCAGAATTTGAAGAACTTTTTTCTCTTTGACTAAAGTTCCGGCTATTTTAATCAATTCTTTTTGAATAGAAGCAGACTGGTAGGTAGCATTCGCCTGAGCAGATTTTAGATGCAATAGAAGATTTGGATCTCCGCCACGAGCACGATACCTCAAAAGAGCTCTAAAATCCCCATCGTTTGAAATAGGCTCTGCATCTGAATTTACGCTGCCGGTTTCTCCAAAGGATCCCCGCAGAGCTATATTTTGACGACCGCAAGTGAGAATTGTGTCAACGATGGGCTCAAGAAACTGTGTATTCTGTTTAATTTTTTCCATGTTTGCCGTGACCAACTGATCTTTGATACTTGTCTGTTTAGAGAATATTCTAAACATTTCCCAAAATTTCTAAAATTCTCCATAGCCAGTATACAAGATTTATGGTACTCAGTAGCCTGATGTGCAGACAAAGCACCATGTTTACCGGTTAAATCATCATATCTATCAAGTGGCTATGATACACGTTTTCCTGCACACTGGCCGTGACCCTATGAACGTCCACCATCTCCCAAAAATGTCATAAATAAAACGCATGGAATACAAAAAGCACTGCTAAGCCTTCTACCTTACTCACAGTAAGCCAAGGAAAGTTCTTCAAATGCTGAGGTAAGAGTCGACGAATTCTTTCCTTACCTGACTTTTTGTGAATCGAGGAAGGAAAGTCACTATCTTTTTCTGGTTTCCATGACTCGAGAATCATTTACCGACGAGTGGAATTCATTTGACTACGTCACTATGACAAAAAGTTGATTAATAGCGTAGGACAGATTAACTTCGTTATTTATGAAATTATAATTTTTAAGCACATCGGATGGCGCTCCGATTGGGGGGGGGGGGGCATGGCCCGGTGGCCCCCCCTCTGGCTACCCCCTGGTCTGCGTTGTTCTCATTAGAATTTGCTTCTTGTAAAATGTCTGTGGGAAGCGCATGGGCTGCAACTTTCACTTTGAAACTCAGCTGTTCTCTCAGGAAGTTAATGATCGGAGCAGTTGAACAACTTATTCATTTCTTAAAAGCGATTATTTGCATAACCACATCCTTAAGGAAACTACATTCTTGTTAACAATATAAACCTGCAAAAACAGCAGATGAAGGTTAAGATTATAAGTTTTGATATCAAATTGAAGACAAAGCTTGAATAACTAAATCAAAAAAACAGCTGTACAGATATTGCAGTATTATTATCAGACAACAACTAACAGCATCAAGTGTGGCGAGTTTTCGGCCCGCAAACTTCGAGAATTTACACAAACTATTCTTCATCTTATAGTAAAAATGATGTTTTTCTTCTGTGGAGCCAATTTGTTTCTATTGCTTTGCGTTGGATTTCATTTTCATAATGCACTCGAGGTTTGAGAGAAAATGTTGAGTCTCTCACCCATATCCTCCATAAGCACTGAAAACTAAAGGAGAAATCGATCCTCTTTCGACTTGAATGACGAAAAATATTTTTTCGCTTATTCCTTATCATTTAAGCTGATTATGTGTCCATCTGACTGGCCACTATTATTAGTGGTTTGCTGGAGAATACATGGCTAGCTACATGATCTTGAAATTTAAGAGTTTCATGGGTTGCTGGGCGGCTGCGGTGGAACCGCCTTTGCAGTGCTATGATCCTTACATGGGTATTGCCAAATTTTCCATAGACTTTTTAGAATTTCTGAAAATCACACAAACTAAGATTTTGTAAGCCTTGCTCCCCTGAAGCTGGCTGTGACAGCCGAAATATCGGGTGAATATAAAAAAGAATATAAAAGTTAATAACCAATATTGCAGCTTTGGCTCTCATTTCATCAAGTGTTGTATCTGTTTCGTCTTCCCTCAAAAATGTCTGTCATAACATGAATAGCTGCTTCACAACCTCCTTTTTGGCCTACACGAATTGCAAAGAATCCGTATAATTTAACAGTCTGTGACTTTACAGCTGATATTTATCACTTTTCCGACAATCCGTCACAATATTTCGCCAATTCCCACAGGTCGCACTCCAGACTTCTTACAGAGAGCAATGAGACGAACAGGATAAAAATGATTCAATACTTATCGTATTCTCTTCATATCAGTTGAAGCCTTTTGACTGTGTTTTAGTCATTTTTGCAATTGCTTCACGCAGCTGATTACCATGGTCTCCAGAATTCCTGTGAAACCAGAATCCATCCTGCCGTGTCCCATCCTGATGGTCCAACTGCTCCCTTTGTTTTTCAATGCAGATTTTGCAATTGATGATTCATCAAAGTTATCAAAAATCAACAAAAGGTGGAATTCCAGTAGCAATGACTTCATCGTTTTCTGGTTGTGGCTCAGGATGTTTTGTCTGGAAATCATCGTAAAGCTTGTTTTGGAAGTGGCGAGACTCCAGAGGGTTCTGGTGAGCCGAGCATTCTTACCGCAGTGTGTACCTTCCCTTCAAACATCAGTTTGGAAAATGTGTTAGTGTTTCTGGATTTGACACGATCCTTCTTTCATGAAATGTTGCTTGAATTGTTCTTCCTTCGGATTGCAAAGTTTCACAACTGCCTTCTTCCCACACATTTAAACATCTTGCCAAATAAGAGCAACGCTATTGACTTAAAAGACGGTTCCTGCAACAAGAGTATATGGTTCGTTCATCACATGCTGTGATCCCTTTCTTATCGCTGGAGTCATTATTCCAAGTCTCATCGTTATCTTGAACATGAGTTTTTTCCTGCAGCGTCACTAGGTAGAGGAAACATTTTCCTCTCCAGTAAACGATTTTATCGTATAATACTTTTCAAAAATTCTTGCGAGATCTTGTTTTTCATGAATTACGCCACATAGACCTTTGTCTTGTATTTCAGCATCTATGACTGGGTTATCAGAGACAGATTTGGAGAATTCATGTCATTGAGCACAATCTTCTTGATTAGCACAAAACAGTTTTCGCGATAGGTATGCAGATGAATTGATCGGCCATGTGAAGTATGGAAAAAGTTTCGGCATACCTACTGGACCCTATGAATAATTCAAGTCAATACTTTTGTCTGCACAAACTGAACGCAGAACATTCTGACATTCTGAAGGGCGGCAAATGTTTTGTTTAAGAACCAAGATGGTATCTCTACACCATGATGTGATCGGAGTAAGTTGAACAACTTCACTATTTCATTGAATAGTTCGCTGTACTGTTATCCTCATACTGATCCTTATCTAATTGCTTGTTGATATCGTCTTCCACTTCAAAGAACGAACAGCTTTCATTGAGTCCACTATATTCGAGCATTTTGGTGTCGATCTTTTCAAAGATTGGGGGTGGGGGGGGGGGGAGTTTGAAGGGAGGCTTGGTGTTCTATTACGTGCTCATTTTCCATGAAAATTGCATCAAAAGTATAGGAACCTTCTTTTAATCTTGACTGAATGTTTATTAATTAGAATTTCGGTAGAACTTCGAAACTTACCGGGAGGGAGGATGGAGGATGGGAACTTGCACGCCGCATCATTCTTCGGAGCGATCTGTCAAAATAAAAGCAATTCATTAATCCTTCATCAAGAAAAACATATTACATGAAATGAACTGAATCTTATTCCATCGATCCTTTCGAATGATAAAAAAAATTATACAGAGTAAAATCACATAGCTGGTCCCAAAACCCAATTCCTCAATGCTATTAGTTTCCATCCTGGGATAACACTTTTGTCACTTTCGGTGGGACTTGTCTTCACACAAATTCGGGGCATTACCTATGGTTGGGAATTCCAGCTCACTCTTTGGCTGACCTGTTTTTGGCATACAGGGAATTTAAGCTTGTGAGGGGGCGCCCTAGCGCGTAAGAGATTTGGCTTAGCCAAACTTCTCTCTCGTACCACAGGGTATGTCGACGACATCTGTGTGTTTAATTACAAAAACATTTTGATAAGATCCTTCCTGATATCTACCCGATAGATCTTCTTCAGCTAGCAGATGCGTGTGATCCTGAAAATAACAACAAATGCGTTAATTATTTGGATGTTAATATCAGGCATCGAAGATGGTGGCTATTACATCACGGAGGTTTATCAAAAGGTTGATGAGTTCAGCTTCCCAATGGTGGCTGTATACAACTTTCCCGCAAGAAGTAATATTAGCCTTTGAACACTGGCCTTAAAAACATCTTTGCTGCCCAACTCATCAGGTTCAACCAGGATTTTCATCTGATGCTTCCGCCTTCACATCAAGATGTTAAGGGCAGTTTTCGTATCTTCAAAAGGATAGGGGTTATAAGGTTAATCTTCCCTCAGTTAATTGTTGCCATAAAGTTCATCTCAAAGAAATGAGGTTCCTCGTCTTTAAGTTTTGGTTGTTTTTCCGCCCCCGCCAGATGCCATCCATCAATGGCGCAATATGCTGGACTAAAAAACCCTCTTACCAGATTCATTTGCTTTCCTTTGTCCATCAAAATTCCAAAATTTTTATTTCTGTTAGGTTCTGCTATGTTTCCTCTGGCTCTGGAGAGACCTTCCATGTCGTGCATTCGATATGGTTTGGCCTGGGCCGCCCATGTGGTATAGGTTGGAAGGTTAGGGGCCTTGAAACCTTGCTTCATGCACGCCACTATGGTTCCTTCCCTGATGAAATCCCATACATATCAAACTTAATTTTGGTTTCTTAAGTTTTATTATTTTTGCGCCCGTCTGTCATTTTTAAGTTGGCTTCTCGTCAAGCTCCATGACGAAATCTCATTTTTAGTTCTTAGATTGTAAAAAATAAAATCGTTTATAAGTTTCAATTTATTTCCCTTCCCGTCTTAAGTTGGGTTCGGCTAGCCTTTATTCGTTATTTCAGTCCCTACTCTGATACTGCGAGTAGGTTACTCTATGTGTTAGCATTAAATTTGTATTAATTCGTTCATGACTTTTAATTACCTAATTATTTACATGGATTTCTCTACTAGGGTAGTTGCTTAACTTTCGTATTCTTCCGTCTCCTGAATCCTTCGAATTTTTTTGACCGTATCGTGTTCTTGAAATTTGATCGCATGATAAATTACGAAATCATGCAGAATGCATCCCGGTAGGTCCTTATAACAGACTGAAAGCTTTCCAAGCCTTGTCT
>CAJQUW010014398.1:0-23792 GCA_907163375.1 Prostheceraeus crozeri
GTCAAAAGCATTCACGCAAACGTCGCAGAGGCTCTAATCATTCATCAGGCGCTAAACGACGACGCTGCTATAACTTCTAATCATGGAGTGTAAAACTTCCGGTTTTTGTTTGTTCGATCAACAAGCCATACAGACAGATATTCTTAGTTCAAGTATTGTAGATTATCATCCTCGAACAGCTGAGAATGCTGGCCCCATTGAATTTGTTATTCCTGGTGGTAGTGATGACTACATAGATTTGAGTTATGCGATGCTTGATTTGAGGTTTAGAATTCAGCAAGCAGATGGAACTGCTATTGACGATGCACATAAAGTTGGACTGAACAATTTACCATTGACTACATTACTTCGCGATGTTTCTCTAACGATTGGAGAGCAGCAGGTGGAAGGTGGTCAAAGCGATTATCCCTATAAATCATATTTCACTCATGTATCGCAGTTTCATCCAGCAGCACAAAAAAGTCATATGGAAGCCATGGGATGGTACAGAGATGAAGCAGGAAAATTTGATGTTGAAACAAACAGTGGCTTTGTAAAGCGATCTGCTATGATTAAAGATAGTAAAGTATGTCAGCTATATGGTCCGCTGAATTTAGACTTCTTTAGACAGTCAAAGTTTTTACTCTGTAATACCAGCATGCGACTCAAGCTGACATTGAATAAGCCTGAATTTGCGCTGAATGCATTTGCTAAAGTTGACAATTTTAGAATTCATGTGGAAGATATTGCACTTTACATTCGTCGAGTAGTACCGAATCCAAGTGTCATTAGAGGGCATGCTGAAGGTCTTAACCGCCAAAATGCCATTTACCCCGTTCAGCATACAAAGCTTCTCACCTTTACAATTCCGAAAGATCAAAAGAGTTTCATGAAAGATGGCCTCTTTCCATCGGAAGCACCGAAGCTCCTCATGGTGGCAATGGTTGAAAATGATGCATTTAATGGTAATATAAAGAAGAATCCTTTCAATTTTAAACACAATCAGTTAAGTGAAATTGCTTTACGTGTTAATGGTGTGAGTCATCCTGGTCCACCCTACAAACCAGATTTTGCTTCGGATCAATTTATGCGCAGTTATGTTGATTTTATGGATGTCTTTGGCTTTTACAATACGGATGATACCAACGGACTGACTATGAAAGAGTTTAAGAGTGGATATACTATTTATGCATTTGATTTGACTGCTGACAGCGATATTAGTGCACCCTATCGTCAAGCGAACGTGCCTCATAATATTCGTTTGGATTTGACGTTCAAAAGAACACTACCTGAGACGATCAATGTATTAATTTATGCAGTCTTCGATTCAAATATTGAAATTACAAAGTATCGTGACGTGATTCTTCAGTATAATCGTTAATGAGTTGGTTGACTCATGGAGGAATAGAGGTACTGGAGTAGACACAGGATCTATATCAAGTCAAGGTCATACAAGTGGAGTCCATTTAAATTCATTATTTCAGAGTCATTTAATTACACATATCAGTTATATTATTAATTTTATAAGTAACAAAGTTGTTATAATCATTTTTAGACGTGGAGATAACCAGAAAATTCAGAAACAAGCTATTCTGATTACTAACGTGTGATTGGATAATACTTGCACGTGATGAAACGCCATTATAGATCCATATATGTGTTTTTGTTGCTTTTTCTCGACATAGTTTGAAAAACTTAATCATTTAAATTAATTTTATATTAATTCAATGTAATAGTATTACACATAACAATATAAACATTGTTATGTGTTTGCAGACGTGATTACGAACTTTGCTCCTTAATATGTGTGACGTCACATGCTACCAGTGACACAGAATACACAGGAACGCAAGCATTTTGCATCTGTCTTGTGTTTGATCACCGACTACGCTTTTTTTGGGTCCTTTGCCACGACCGCAACGCCATCAAAATCGTCGTTACATCCACCGTAAATGTCGTATCGCTGCTGTGTTCCAAATTGTAGGACTGGGTATGGAGCGAAGAAAGCACGTAACTTGCACCTGTTTCGAATTCCCGAGGCCGACTACAAATTGTTTGAGAAAGCCATTCCTCGCGCCAACTTTAGAATATCACCTTCGACGCGCATTTGTTCACTGCATTTCGACACATCATGCTTTGACTACAGCTCTACAGATACGAACTCAAGTAGAGAAAAGTCAACTTTGAAGAATCCTCGTCTTAAAACTGGATCAATTCCTACCATGTTTCTCAACTGTCCATACTATCTATCTCGACCCAGCACCTACACCAAGAACAACAGCTACAAGCTCAAGATATATTGATCAATTCGAACCTTCGGCAGTGAGTGAACTATTCGATTCTTTAAATGAAACTGACAGAATTGAGAATCTGAAATCAATTATGGATTTCAAAGAGGTTACGTCGAATTCATCCTATGCTCTCCGTGACGATGAATTATTGACTATTTATATCCACGATGAACAGCATCACAGGATACTTGGTCGCATGGAGATTTCATCTGAATTTACTTTCAATGGATATATTCTAGACTCCGTTATAAATGCCGAAGAGTTCAATCATCTCCTTAGTGTCAGTAAGCATGTAACATACTTCACTGAATTATCTAATTGTCTTACTGTAATCAAAACAAAACGGAATTGCTTGACACAGGAGTGCATCAAAAATTGTTTGATTGTATCAAAACACTTGACGAAAAGATAGACGATGATTTTCTAGATTTCATTTCGGAACAGTTGAAATTGAGGTCAATTTCTCCAAATCGGCGTCGATATTCATCACAGTTATATGCGCATGCCTACTTTTGGCGATCGGCTAGTTCTTCTTGCTACAAACAGTTGTGTGAAGTTCTTCGTCTTCCTTCTATGAAGACCCTGAATCGATTATCATCGGCTATTCCCTCGGACGCAAACCGACAATATTTGAGTGTTAGATGTCAACATCTGTCTGATGAAGAGAAAATTTGCATTCTTCTGATCGATGGGGTTTATACGGCGGAAAAAATAGAGCTGAATGCAACGGGTCAAATGGTTGGCCAAACAAAATCCGGAGAAAAAGCCAAGACTGTATTGGCATTCATGGTAAAGTCCCTGAGATAATCTTTTTCTGAAATAGTCTCACTAATTCCAGTGAGGAATTTGACAGGAATAGAATTAAAATCACATTTCGAAGTGATGGATTTGCTGAAAGACTTCCTATTCATACAAGTAGTCTCTGTTGATAACCACTCAATCAATCGAACACTCTACTCTCTTATACGATCGTCAGAAAACGCTGAAATTCCATCAATAGCTGAACATCCGATAGACTCCAACGAGAAACTTTTTTTACTTTTTGACTCGACGCACAATCTCAAGAACGTCTTCAACAATTTCCATGTTCGTCAAGTTTTCCGGTATCCTACACTTGATGGAGAATTATATGAAAAGGCAGTCTTAGGCAGTCTTTTATATGAATAGACTATCCAAACATACCAGCATTGAAAAACTAATTGATAGTTATTAAGTCCTATATTGTTACCGTATTCGATATGAAAATTGAGAACAAAAATAACTAAAAAATATATAATTATGTAAACAGTTAAGTATGCAATTAGGCGGGATAAGACAGATTATTATTTACTATGTATTACTGGGACATGTAAGCATATGTGGAAGGGTATGTATGTAGGGTATATAAAAAATGCAGGCATGACAATTAATTTAAAAATGTGTCCTAGAATACCAACTACAAAATTTCGATAAAATAATTTAGGACTCCACTTGTACGTGCATTATTTCTGTGTCCACTCCAGTACCTCTATTCCTCCATGGGTTGACTGCTGACGATATTAAGACTAAAGTGCAGCATAATGCAGACGAAGCGACGTTGAAAGCTTTCGATAATGTCTATTCACTCGATACCTTACCACCTGCAGTAAATCACTATCCCATCTTTATTGTGCTAAACACTCATTCACAGAATTTAGGCGGTGAGCATTGGAAAGCGATCTTTATTGGAGAAGACCGACGTGGTGAACTATTTGACTCTCTTGCTCAACCTCCAAATATACCAACACAGCAGTGGTTGAGAAAACATACGCGTCAATATCAGCGAAATGAACGCATACTACAACATCCACTTTCATCAACGTGTGGTGCTTTTGTACTGTACTTCATCTTAAAACGTTTACATGTATCTCGATTTGCATCTGTTATTCAAAACTTTCATGTAATCCATCCTCTAATGAAAAAATGATTTGTAAGTTCTATCATGATTTGAAATAAAAACATCATGTTGGAAAAATTGTTTTTTATTTTACAATCCGCTGGGTACGTACATACTCAATGAGATAGTCTAGGATCATATTTGCTTGTTCATGAGATTTTAGTCCAGTAATGATCACTTTACTATTATGAAAGATTGCCACATGCACAGGCAACCAACAACTAATGAGAGCTGCAGGAAAAAGTTCGGGTTCATAACACAAACTGTAACTGCTGGTACGAATCTTCAAAAATGATAGACTGTCACTCAATTGAGTAGAGATCACCATATTGTCCACAGTCAGATTCGACATCACACACCTCTCCCTCTTCCATATCCGACGTAGTAGTCTTTGTAGCTCTAAGCGCATTGACTGCGCCGATGAATGAGAAAGGGCGCCGAGAATTCTGTACAGTCCCATTTGGGAAGAGTTGAAGATTCCGTGAATTGTTCATCTTCACCACTAACATTTGAGGACGGCCCGGGTAATACTTGCTGTTTGGAAGCTGTTGGCGTAATGTTGTGAGATCGATTTTGGTGTAGAGTCTGAAGCGACGGAGAATGTTGACGATGGTGTAGCGATGGCGCTTCATGATGAAAGAATGAGTAAATTGAGCGATGTACCTTCCTTTTATACTTTTCCCAACTACCTTGATGAAATGTGAAGTTAGTATGAAGTTGGGAATGATAGAGTTGAATTCGCCGATTGTTGACGCGCAGCCAGATGCGATTTCCAATACGTGAATGTCTTTTCATATAGAAGTATTTCAAGTCCTTCATGATATGATGTAGAGATTGAAAATGACGATAAGATAAAACAAACTCTCTTCTCACATTTCCAGTTGAATCTTTGAAATAGACGTTTCGATCATGATCCGTTTCAATACGTTGTAGGGAATCTAATTTCCAACTCATGGTGCGTGGTAATCATATCTGATTAAGATTTGCATAGTAGGGCGATGAACTCACGACGAATAAATGTCATGATGGAGCGATGTATGTATCTTCTATACTTCTCCCAATTGTATTTGCGAAATGAGAAACAGTTTGCGGAATGAGAATGGTAGATTTGAATTTCATTTCTGTAATGTTGAAGCCAAACTTGATCACCCAAGGAGATGAATCTTAATGTTTCAAAATATTCCAAATCCCTCATGATATCATTGAGGTTGACAAATTGTCGCCATGTTAATGTAATTCCTCTTGATGTATGACCATGAGAATTTTTGAAATGTACGTTTCCATCACGATCAACTCTGATATATTGTAGAGAGTCCAAAATCCAAGTCTTCATGATGTTATGCAAAGTTGCAGATTAGCAATATAAAAATGTCGTTTTATCATATTTTGCTTAGCAATGCGGCTACAAAGAGATTTACTAGCAATCGAGCCGCACTCTTTTCTACTCCCATTGATCATGCACAACAGCTAAATGGGAATTGGGAAGTGGGTGTCACTCAACTTGTTTATAGCAACTGTGTCTATACTTTTGATCATGAGGTGATGACTATTAATATGAGGCGTACAGCTGCTTATCAATGTGAAAAGGGGTGCCGAGTATACATTCCACAGTGGCCAAAGAAAGATCTCTTATCATGTAAAAAGTTTATATATGATTTCTTGAATAAAGCGTGTAAACATATTGTCCAATTTACTCCGCACAATGATGATTATAATTATGTACATCATGTAGTTGAGAAAGATTGGATTGTTTGTTTAAGTCCAAGTTTAAGAAATGATTTAGGCTACCTCGCTAGCGCCTTAACAAGCTATGATAATTTTAACGTTAATTACCACATAAGTGGTCATAAACAGTTAATATATCGAGAGGAAGCTTATTATGTAGATCTTATTCCAAGAAATGAGAAGACGTTGGTGAAGAAGATTGTGATTAAGCCAAGAAAGACAAACATGACTCCTGAAACATTATTGAAGAAATTTAATTATCTCCTTCGAGTTGATGACAAACAAGTGGCAACATTGACTTATATTAAATCATCTAATCATATTGCAATAAGCAAATTAAATGATGATGATCTAGTATTAGTTTGTTCAAAAGATTTTCATCAGTTCTTACGACATCGTTCTGCAGCTGTTCATGGAAAATCTGATATGCAACATTTACCATGTGAAAGGTCAAATCAATTTGATACAGAATGGGCCGTATCTTTATACAGAAAGTGTGTAGAGCCTTTTGGTGGTTTCTTACATGAAACAAGAGTGTTGATGCCTCGCATTATTACTTCGGTTAAATTGGTTGTAGATTATTTAAATGAAGTGATTAATGAGCAACATATTTCATTTTCTGAAAAAGAAGGTACTTTGTCTCTCACTATAAATGGAAAAGGTATTGAACTAATTATGGATAAAACTCTAATGGACATTTTGGGTTTTGATCAAAATATCTTTAAAAGTGGTACTGTAACCAAAGCTAGCGCAGACATGTCGCTATCGCGTCGTATTAACTATTTTCAGATATATTCCAATATTGGTGAAGATGTACGTGTGGGAGATGTTGAAGCTCCATTGCTAGCAATGATACCATACCAGCCAAAAAGCTGCAGTATTTTATCTGAGCATACTTTCAAGAAAGTGCATTATACAAAGCTGAAATCAAACTACATCCCACAAATTGATATTGCCATTTATGATGATGCTGGTGCGTTGATTCCTTTTCATAAAGATGCTGTGACAAGTATTACACTCCATTTCCGAATGAAGAGTTAATGCAAAAGTATGCTAATATATTTTTCCAATGTGAATAATATGGAAAGTGAAAATAAGGACTCGTTTCTAATCTACTTGCCCAGTAATGCTTCTATGAATAAATTTCCCAAAAATAAACCATCAGACTATCGAGTAGAATTAAATCGGCCACTGCATTTAGAAGGTGAATGGGAAGTTGGCGTTTCTAGTATTTGCTATGATAGCAATATTCAGAATGTGAATGATTTGGAAGAAATGATATTGACTCCTCGCACCCATGATGGAATAACGATGAATAATGCATTTCACTTCCCATACAATTTAACATCAGATGGAAAGTGGAACTATGAATGGATTCAGATAAAATCAGATTCTTATGAGCCATTTGGGAATGAGAAAATTATTAAGGCATTCAACAGTGGTAATACTTCCATCATGAAGAATAAAAATCAGAAAGCTTATGAGTTTACTATCTATCATTGGAGTGGGAGACAGTTCCTCCGCTTTCATTCTTTTACTAAAGGTCTTACGCTGAGGTTGGATAGTGAATTCTATCCACATCTTGGTTTTGGTCATGGACTACATCTAACGTCAATTGCTACTGCAAATGTTAAAAAAGTTTATTCAACTCGAATCAACAAATTTCATTATAGATTTAAAATATTTGATGAAGATGTTGTAGAATGTGAGGAACGCATCATTTTGAAAAAGCGTGGTGTTCAACCTTTATCACTTATTGAGTTAGTAAAACGATGGAATGAGACTGTGGGTAAGAAGTATGGAGAGAAAATTATGGCGGACAAAAATAAGTTGGTTATTCAGAAATATAATGACAAACTTACAGTTTATTTCTCTCCAACCTTGCGTCATTTTGTAAGACATTATACGCCTATTATTGGAAGCGGTGTGGTGTATGGTTCTCATGAATATCACACTAAAGCTGATTCAGTTAATGATGAATGGTGGGTGGACATCTATGGCGATCGCATCAAGAAAATTTACCAGTCTTATGAAGAATCTAAAGTTGCTATCAATATAATGCCGCGTCTATATCATACAGTTGAAAGCTTCATTCATGTAGTAAATCCTTATATACAACAGAAGTTGAAGCATGTGATGAAAAGTAAATATGATGTAAAGACACACCACATTTCGTTTTCAATTGAAAAACAACGCGTTGTTCTGAAACTGGGTGATGACATTCAATGTCAATTGAGTAAAAATTTGAAAAAACTCTTTGGTTTTTCAATGCTACAAACAGTGTTTGCTGCTGCGCATACGATTGGTATAGAAACACCAATGACACTTGATAAACATGAACAACACCTTTACATTCAAAGTGATTTGATTTTACCTATTTCTGTTGGCGAGAAAAAAGAATACATTTTACGTGATTTCATTCATGATAAAGACGCTTCATATGGAATAGTCGAGAAGATGTTTGAATCTATTTTCTATCATCCCGTCGTCAAACAAACTATACCCTCTATTGCTATCAAAATTACCAATGGTTTACAAGAGTGTATCCATGTGAAAGATACTAAATCCCTCGTAACTTTAGTGTTTCGGAAAACAAAGTGAAGTCATTGTGATATGTTTATTGAAATAAAAATATGTATATGAAAAAGTCTTTTCACAGATATAGGGGGAATGGGCTGACTGTAGGCATATATTCACAAGGAAGAAACGATCTCATGCGATACATAAAACAACCATGTATATCTACAAAAAGCAACATCAAAATACTGAGTTAAAGTTGATTATGTCAATACATCTCCTGAATGTGGTAGCGTGAGTTTTATTCTTTTGGGTGGAGGTATGTTTGTGTCAGGATGTCCATGTGGAAGAGATGTGTTATGTCCTATCCAACACCTCTTATCCTCCCATGCTGAAAGTGCTCGTTTCTTGAACGTGTACGTTTTCACAGTATGAACTTGAGATTTTAAGATTGTCATATTGACAAACGTTATAGTTTTATTTTTATAGGCCTTCTTATAGGACCGATGTTTCATTTTATGAACAATGGATTTTGATATACCTTTAGCACGCTTAGTACTATCTGCACATTCTTTTAGTTTCATGGAATACATTTTAGGACGGAGGAGAATCATTTCATCTATTTCCTTTCCTGCTGTTTCATCCTTAAAACAACCAAGTTTGGCTTTATTCTGTATGGAATAGAGTGGATGAGTGGGATTGTAGTTAGATGTATCGAAATATTTTTCTAATGACTTACCTACTTCATTAAAATTTAAATCTTTTTGAGTGGTAATTCCTAAAAAGAAACTATCTGTATCACCACCCAGCAAGCGAACCTCTTTTACGAGAGGGCATGGTTTTAATATTTTGTAGAAGAGTTGATACATTTCAAGCTTGGAATAATCTAAAACGGCTTGCCCAATATAGATGGGTTTGCACAACTCAACTTCTGATTTAATCATTTTAACACCTACAAGATCCTCATCGATGATGTCTCTATCAATGAAAAGAGGTGATGAGGTCAATTTGTGATATTTTTGTTCATCAACGACTAGTTTGTAATTCATACGTTTTCTAACATCCTCCATGGTCTTTCCGAATAGACTATTATTCTTATATTTATAAAAATCCTTTTCAAAATTATTTTGGGCGAGTGCACGTTTTTGACTGTTACTATCTATGTAGGGTTTGAGGAAGGCTTTCTGTCTAAATTTGATAATGCGGTGAACTGACTTTAGAAGCATGCCCATTTCTAAATAGAATTTTAATATGCAGAAGTGTACGAGATAATTTTTCTTATCATATTGGGTGAGTAAAAGTTTGCGGCATGGTTTGTACCTTGGCTGTCCACACTCTGTTAAGTTATTATGAAATTGTGACATGAATGGTGAAAACATATCTTCAGTCACTTCGCCAGATTCAGGTGCGAGTGGGAAATCAGCAGTTTTATTTTTAATACTATTTGGATAAATCAAATCCACTTCAAAATAATATCCCCAATCACCTTCATCTGGAATATTCAGTATGTTTGAAGGGTTGGAGTAATACTCAAGCTCATTTTGATTTAACCAACTAAACTCGGAATGAGGTAGTGGTTTAGACAGTGAACTGCCATATAAATTATTTTGGTCATAGTACTTTAGGTGGATATGATCATCACCTACTGTTTCAGATTTTATATGATGTTTATTTACAAATGTGAGACCACCGCGTATTCCGCGCTCAAATATATTATACATCTCCGGGTCTTGTAAGAGATGAATGGTCTCACCAGTCATTTTAAAGGCTGATTTAAAGGACATGGCTGGTAGACTGACAAAGTGGATAGGATCTAATTTGTCTTCTTCTAATGCCACTCGTCGAAACTCCTGAAAGACATCAGCCAGCAAAATGACATCTAATTCTAAGTAAGCGATCATATAATCGCCAAACGTTTTACAATTAAATTTTAACCATGCCTCTTGAGCATGTTCATAGTCCTCTACTGGACAATCTTCACCCGTCAAATCGTTTTTGAATTTGTCAATGGAAGGAAGGGTTGTTTCATTTAGTTTAGACATTGAGCTAAAATACGCATAAGGAAAGACTCCTTTGCGAGTGATTATTTCATCCGTTAAGTTTGGATAGTGTTTCTTCAAAGTTTGACTATGGGGAAGAAACTTGAGATTACGAACGAGAGAAGCTAGTGACGCTGACATGAATTGAAATGAATCTAAAAATTTTATTTCGAAGAAGACTGTCTTATTTTCTTTAGTTTTATCTACTGGTACTTTTGCTGTCATTGCCATGAATTTTTCTCTCGTTTGTGCTATTACATTAAACTGCCACGATTTCATCTGGCTCAACCCTCCTTTTATGAGCATATGACTGTCATAGCCCTTAAAGTTATGAAAAATGACGGGTAGTACACGACGTCTCAACCTAAGTGAAAAGTTACATTTGGAGCAGAGTGCGTTTCTAAATTTACCAGTGATGTGATCATGATCACGCACTTTCTTAATTTTATCGTCATCAAACGTTTTATGACATTTAGGACAGGATGTGCAACTTTCAAATTTTTGTTTGTCTTCATCTGACATATGTAGTGACTTACGCTGCAATTGGGAATCATATGATTGTTGAAATTTTGCAGCTTTATCGAGAAATTCTAGAAATTTTGAAATGCAATCTTCACCTTGCCAAGTATGCATTTTGTTTTGTCTATTCCTAAAGTGGTCATGCCATACTTCATAGCAGGATATGGCTGCTGGCTTGTGGATGATATCATCAATGTAGCATTCTATGTCTGCGTAAATGACACGCAGGGGACTTAATTCGTCACCATTATCCCTATGTGAAAATATTTTATCTTTGGGCATGCGTTCCATTTGTAATTTACCTCGCTTGCACCATTCATAGTGAGTTTCAAATTTATCTTTACTCCAAAATGAGCGGATGCAGCGGTCGCATACAAAATGTTCACCTCTTTTAGAGTGCCCCAAGTGAGTGTACAAGCGAGAGATTTTGGGAATACCACAGTAGTGCCATTCCTCGCTATCATCTTGTTTTACTAATAAGAGGTTGACTACACGTTCATAACAAGTTGAACGTGAATTATAGCGGGCACCCTTCAACCCCTTCTCCCACACGTGAACGACAATTTTAATCTTATTATGTTTTTCGAACGTTTCTACATCTTTGATTTTCATGTTGTTACTATCACAACCTTCAAAGTCTAGTTCATCCTCCCACTGTCTATAGCTATAGGTGCGATCTCGATGCGCGTTGATATCATTATAGTGAAGGATGGATAGGACTGCATATTTGAAACACTGTGATTTACAATCAACATTGATGACAGCTTTCTTATTATACAACGTTTTTGGAAGTTTAAATGCGCCTCGAGCTGCATGACTTTCTAATAGGGAAATTTTGAATATGGCTGAGTCCACACCATCAAAAATGAGAGCGCTGTCGCGTTGATTGAATTTATCTACATTTGATTTTAAACATTGAATGTGAAAATTTAGCCAAGACTCGCAGTCTACAACTTCGGTTGCGGAAGAGGAAGGAACATGAAACTGTATTCTCTCCGTCACTTGACCCGTTTGAAAATCTATTTTAATATATTTTAGTTTAAGGTAGATGAGCGCCTTCATTCTAAAATTGTCTAAATTATTGAAGAGCGCTTCGATAATGTTAGAATTTTGAAGGAGCCACTCAGGAAAATCTACAATTTGAGTATTGGACTCCATGCAGTAGTCGCGTACTAAATTATTATGTGAAACATTAATGAGGGAGATGGTAGAGGTACCGTTGGTGTAGTGATCATTTGCATGCGTGTGTTGAAGTCTGTGCGAAGATCGCTGAAAGTGACTATCAAAAGAAAGAGGGCACAAATCGCAAGGAAAGGAGATGTCATCGTCAGAATCAACTTCACCTCCGGAGATTGACACCGCTTTGCGTTGACACACACGTTGTTTGATGTGTCGAAGGAGACTGTGCTTCCTTGTAAACATATGTCCGCAGTCGGCACATTCCCACTCGTTGCCTTGCCGCGAGAGTCCTGAGCTGGAACTCACATCACCTGAAAGAGAAATCATTCTTTCATCTCTGTTCAAGCCTCAGTGTAGTGTTTACAACCTACCTTGACTCAATAACTCTAAACTTTCCTCGAGAAGAGAGGGCGTTGGTGATGAAGTTGATGCCTGAAATTGAGGAAGATGCTATTAGTCACACGTTTGAGGGAGATGAGAGGAAATTTTCAACTTACCATTTCAACGAAATCAAGTTTAAGGTTGATACTTCTACAAGATACGAGACTTCACTCAAATAATAGTCAAAGAGAGAGATCGTGCGTTCGTCACTTGTATGATTCACAGATTAAATGAAATGACCTGAATGTCACTTTGCTTATATACTTTCATCCTCTTCATTCATTGGATGTTCATTCTGATTGGCTGCTTGTGTATACTTCAGAATTAGAAAAATGTTAAAGTTATCATTATTCAAAGTCAGCATTTCAAAGACAACATGACAAGTCCTCCAACAACACCAAATACCGCATTGGAGTTCTCCTCTCCATATACATCAGCAAAGGTGCTCGTTACACCAAATGCACCAAGAAAGGCGAAGGTGGAGAAGACATACAATCTCGACAATATACGAAAGTTATCATTATCGGAGGAGGATGAAGAGGAGTTGCCCGACCTAACAGGCATACGGTGGAAATATTTACAATATGATGCCGAAGGGGTGATGGAGATGACCAGCAAGTCGCACTTGCATCAATATGGGAGTGGTACACCCCTAACTCCCAACCGCGAACCGTGGCGGAGTGGGCGTACATTGAGAAAGTGAGGGACGCTGCAGAAGAACGTTTAAAGCAGCTCAACTGTTTTTGTAATCTATGTGAAGCCAGACTCTGGGACGATATTGACGATGAAGACCTTTTGAAATACATGCCATAATAAATGTTTATTTCGTATTATCTTTGCTTTCATACTGACTTACTTGAATGGGGTTTTAGTGAATAATTTAACCATGTATACTTTTTCATTTGGAAATAGTAGCACGCTTAGTCTAACTTGTAAATCTAAAAACATTTCATATGGACGATGATGGTAGATAAAATAGTGTCAAATAAATTAAGATAGCTTACACTTCTGATACAGGGATAGCAATCGACTGCGATCCATGTGTAAAGAGCTTGTTAGACTATGGATGGGCTTAAGTGGATGATTTAACCATGTATACTTTTTCATTTGGAAATAGTAGCACGCTTAGTCTAACTTGTAAATCTAAAAACATTTCATATGGACGATGATGGTAGATAAAATAGTGTCAAATAAATTAAGATAGCTTACACTTCTGATACAGGGATAGCAATCGACTGCGATCCATGTGTAAAGAGCTTGTTAGACTACGGAAGAGAGAAGTGTGTTATGTTGCGTGTGGCGCGTGAGTGTCCTCCCATTTCATTCCATTCATCAATTCGTCTCATTGATAGAGACAGGTAGAACTCATGGTTCTCATAACGTATGCAATGGAAAGTTTTAGGCAACCTTCGACAGTTGGCTAAATGTCGCCCTGGCGCGAATGCATACTACGTTGAGACAGAGGCAATCACTTGCAAACATGACGCAGAGAGGTTTAACAAGATTGACCATTGCCGAATGTCCTTTGCGGTATACATAGTACGGTTTCACCGCCGCCCTTTACAGGAACGCCCGTCGAAAGGAAGTATTACACCGAACTGCATTTGCAACGTTCAAGTTGACTGATAGCAGATTCAACTTAATGATAGTATTCGCCAGTCCGAAGACTGCCCAGGGCAAACCGCGAGGAGGTTCTATCATGTCTTGCCCCATGGTGGCCCTTAAGAGAGCCGATGGTTCGTTCTCGGGGACGTGAATTTGACTATTGACTGGAATAGTCAATGGGTATGACGCTTAGGTTGTCGTATACCCTATACCGCCTAAGCCGTGGTGGTGCATCTGGCACCTTTCGGATGCGAGTGGTATTCGGAGTCCACACCTCATCCGTCCAAATGATCCTCTTGATCTTCCCCTTCTTCTCATCCTCATCCCACTCGTCGAGGATGACGAACTCGGGAATGCCGTTGTCTTCATCAGTGAAGACGGGAATATTGTCGGCAGATGTCGCTTCCATCGTGACTTCAAATTGAATGAGAAGCGCTACAATCTTCTGGCTTATATAGGGTTTTCAACAATGAATTGCTCAACAGCGAATCAGAATGCTTCAGGGATAGCAATCGACTGCATAATTTTCAAGTTGACTGATAGCAGATTCAACTTAATGATAGTATTCGCCAGTCCGAAGACTGCCCAGGGCAAACCGCGAGGAGGTTCTATCATGTCTTGCCCCATGGTGGCCCTTAAGAGAGCCGATGGTTCGTTCTCGGGAGTCGTCATCCTACAGCCTACCAATTCTGCTGAGAGAGTCAAAGACTCTCTCTTTGGTAGCACTGTCGACTTCCACACTAACTGGCATGTGAGTATAGAGTGGAATGTAGCGCCATTCCGTTGGATTGACAGCAGTTGCTGTCATCGGATTGCCAATCCGAGCAAGATTGTTGTGGACTCTGTCTTGCTCCTCTAGCCTGACAAACTCCTCAAATAAATTTCGCGGCCTTATCTGCGGTCCGCGAGGAGAGCTAACTTGACTGTTCGGCGTCTGCATGATTGAAATGAAATGAAATGAGAGGCAGTGGTTTATATACCCCTCTAACGCGACGCAACGTTCAAGTTGACTGATAGCAGATTCAACTTAATGATAGTATTCGCCAGTCCGAAGACTGCCCAGGGCAAACCGCGTGGAGGTTCTATCATGTCTTGCCCCTAGGTGGCCCTTAAGAGAGCCGATGGTTCGTTCTCGGGAGTAAATTGATGGGGTGGTGAAGGCGGGGCAAAGATCTGCAATGAAAATGATATGTATTAGAATAGGATATACTATCTTATTTGCTTTTCACTTACCAAGTTAGTCATCCTTAGGCAGTCTCGCGGGCTTCCTGATTGAAAATTTGTGGAGATGGCCGCGCATTCGTAAGCTTGCATGGAGACACTTCTTGCTCGGATGACCGTTGTAGCAAATAATTGACTCGTCCAGATTTTGATTGACGAGTACTTGGCCGGCCAAATGATTATCCCGAATAGGGATGTGAAACTCAAACAAACGATCCTCATTCACACGTTCCCACTCATCCCTCATGCGCTCCAACTTCTCACACGCCTGCCTCTCATCACCCCGCCGAGCCACAGTCCTCTCCAACTCAACATTCCTCGCTCTCAACACACTCATCTCCTTCATCATCTCCTCAAACTTCGCCTCTGCATCTCTCATTCTTCTCTCCGCAGCACTGCCCTCTTCTCACACGCATCATTCTTCTCTTCCAACTCTCGCGTCTTATTCTTCAAATCATCACACAACGCCTCATTCTAATGTTTTCATCCGCCACCTCCTTCGACTTCAAATCCTTCTTTTTCAACTCATCCAACTCCTTCACAACTTCATCCTTCACTTCTTCAAACTCTCAAACTTATTCACTAACAAATCATGCGCATCTGCTGCGAAACATGCCTCTTCTCTTCATCTTCAACCACCTCGCCGACTGCATACGAATCCCACAACTCTTCTCTTTTGGGGTTGATTTGCTCTTCGGGGTGTCGGTGATGTCGATGTTGGACACCTCCGATGACGAAGAGCTCAACTTCCTCACACGCTTCCTCACACGCTCCCTATCTAAATCCACATCATCCTCATCATCACTTCAAAGCACTCTCTTCCGCTGCTCAATCTCACCCTCCAACGACGCAACCGCTCTCGCCAACTCATCATTCTCAACAACATTCTCAACAACATTATCAACAACATTCGCAACATTCGCCAACATTCGCTCCCTCTCAGGCGACGCCCCCCCCCAGGGCACACAGCCAAGCCCCACAGCCAGGCAGCAAAACCCAGCAGCCCAGCAGCTACCCCCTGCCCAAACGCCACCGCCAACCACCCCACCAGCACCCCCCCCAGCCACAGCACCCCACAGACCACCAGCACCTTGCCCCCAGCACTTCCTCCCAGACAGCACAGCACAGGCCACCAAGCCCCCAGCAGCCAGCCAGCACCAGCAGCACCCCCCAAAGCACAGCCAGCAGCCACTGCACCAGCATTCAGCCCCTCAGCCACCACCCAGCGCCTCACGCAGCATTATTCCCTGCAGCCAGCACCCCGCCCGAGCCAGCCATTGGTCCCGCGCCATCATCCAGCAGCCCACCTCCAGGCACCCTCCCACTCCAGCACCAGGCACAGAATGCCCACTCCCCCCACCCCAGCCATGCGATTCGCCCACACCGAAGCACAACCACTGCCCGTCCACACCGCCCCCAGCACCACATGCGAGCCCAGCCCAGGACAGCACCCCGTTCCACAGTCACCCAGCCACCAGCAGCCCACCTGCACCCCTCCCAGCATAAGCATCTCACCGTCCCCCCCCCTCAGCCAGCACACAGCAGCAGCCAGCCAGCACCCTCGCCAGCCCACACCCAGGGCCACCACTCCCCAGCCTCCACAGCCCAGCTGCACAGCCCTAGCCCAGCCACTCAGCAGCCTTTGCCCCAGCCATCGCAGGGCCCGCCCGATCCAGCTCAACAGCACAGCTGCAACGCCAGCATGCCCAGCCACTCGGCCAGCAACGCATCTCAACGTCCACTCCACGCCCCCAGGCCCCAGCACCAGCATGCCAGCTGCCCAGCAATCCAGCACCGTCCCGCACCACCAGCCCCACCCATCCAGCCCAGCATCCAGCCAAGCATTCCGCACCCACAGCCCCAGCACCCCAGCAGGCAGCCTAGGTCCACCACAGAACACCCCCCACGCCCTGGGCAGGCCCAGTTGCCCAGCCGAGCCCGCAGCGCATGCACCAGCTCCGCCAGCAACCACACACCCGCCAAGCAGCCATCCAGCAGCCGCCACACCAGCATCTCCACCCAGCCAGCGGCCAACCAGCCCCACAGCCTCCCAGCTTTCCCCCGCACCGCTCCTCAGCGGCCCAGCATTTGACCGACCGTGACCAGCCATGCCACCTCGCCCACGCCGAGCAGCCACCACACGCCAGCCCACAGCCAGCATTCCAGGCACCAGATGATCCCTCGCCAGGCCACACGCATCCAGCATCTGCTCCAGGCCCCAGACCCCAGCACTCCAGCTAAGCACACCCCGACCCCAGCATCCATCCACCACTCCCCACCCCTCCCCCAACCCTGCCGCCCAGCCCAGCAGCATGCTCCAGCCAGGCAGGAGACCGTCCAGACCCTGCCACACGCCAGCAGCATCCCTCAGGCCTCTCCCCATCAGAGCCATAGACCAGCATCCGAGCCCCCCCCACCCTAACCACACTCCCCCAGCAGCGCACCTCCAGCACCAACCTGCACCCAGCACCAGCACCCCAGCAGGCAAGCATTCCCCCACCACCAAGCACTTACCAGCCCACACACAGCATCCCTAGCACGGAGCCCCCCGCATCCAGCCCCCTCTCCAGACCCCATCCGCGCCTCCCTGGCCCTACTCCAGCAGCCCAACACCCCCAGGGCCAACCCGCCCCCTGCACCCATATCCACTCCATCAGCTGACAGCCACCCTCAACGCAGCCGCCCCCTCCTCCCAGCCCGCCCGCAGTCTCCACCCGTCCTACAGCTACAGCCATTCAGCAAACCCTCCATCCCAGCTAGCCCAGCTGGGCCAGCCATCGCGAGCCGCCCTGTCACAGTACCCCCTAGCATTCCTGCCCCCATCCTCAGCGGCTAGGCAAACCGCATCCCCAGCATCCAGCTAATTCCTAGCACCCTCCGACGCCACCCACCAGGAGCACAGCTCCCCGCAGGCCCCAGTGCAGACCCCCAGCACCTACCCCCAGCATCAGCACATACCCCCCACCAAGCACACCAGACAGCTCCATGCATGTCACCCCCAGTCTCCACGCCCGCCCAGCAGCCCTCCCAGCCGCCACCCTCTCCAGTCTCCCTCTCAGCATCTCCACAGCCCCGATCCATGCGCCAGCGCCCATCCAGCCACAGCAGCCTAGGCCCCCACAGCTCCCACTCCCACGTCCTGCCACCCAGCACACAAGGACCCACCAGCAGTCCCCGAGAGCCACGCCAGCAGCTTACCCCAGCCCGCCTCACCAGCGCCCAATCCCCCCTCCCAGCATATCAGCCAGCCAGCACCAGCCCTCCCACGCCCACCTCCACCCCTGCCACACCTCAGCATCCGCCTAGGATACTAGCAGGCTTCACTGGTCGTTTTAGGCTCTCTTTTCTCGCAACGTACTCCCCCAGCAGCAACTCCATAGCTTCCCAGCTCCACCCCACAGCCCCTAGCCCTTCAGCCCCCAACACCAGCCCCAGGCCCCCACACGCACCCCAACCCCACCCACATCCCCCACCCCACACCCTGCGCCACCTTCGTACAGCACCACAGGCACCGCCCCCTCCCCCCAACGCCACCCACCCCCAAGATCCACCCCCTGAGCCCCCAGACCAGTCCCCTCCAACCCCCATCTCAGCACCCCCCTCCTCAGCAAGCACACCAGCCTCCACCACCCGCAGCAATCAGCGACATTCAAGGCCAGCCTACGAGCATCCACCATTCCCAACAAGAGCTCCCAAGCATTTCAGCACCCACGCATCCCACCTGCGCCAGCCCAGCATCACTGCCCCAGCTCCCCAGCCAGCAGCGACCCCACTCAGCAACCGCACTCCCCCACCCTCCCAGTACCCCACCCCATCAAGTGACGCCCCAACCATCCCTGCCCCAGCACGCACCCAGCCACAGCCCTCCAGCCAGCCCCAGCACCTCAGCCCCGCCACGCCAGCCCCCTCAGCAACCACCAGCCCATCCATCAGCATACCCCAGCACCTCGCCCTCCCTTTCAGCCCAGCCTCCGCCACAGGCCCCCATGTTCCAGCAGCATCCGGCTCCAGCGCCACACTGCGGCGCCCCCTCACCGGCCCCACCTCAGTCATCTGCATTAGCACCTCCTCAACCACTCCAGCACCCCCAGCAGCCATTCCAGCTCATCCCTCCCCCAGCACCGCCAGCAGGTAGCCCCATCCTCAGCACAGCTGACCAGCCACTAGCCAGCCCAGATCACCAGCCCAGCACGTCAAGCCAGCGGCCCCCTCCAGCTCCTCCCCCCGCCACCTCCAGCCCAGCACAGCTACTCGCAGCACCACCTCACCACTCACCACTCCAGCATTCCGGCACACAGAGCCACAGCACCCAGCAGCCACCAGCATTCCTGCTCCTCAGCGCCCCGCCAGATTCACACCAGCCCCCCATCCAGCCCCCCCCCTCCCATCCCCCCCATGAGCCCAGGTGGTCCCTCACATTGCCCGCTAGCACCCAGCGGCCCAGCACCCAGCACCAGCACACCCCAAAGCTACCTCACCAGCGCCCCCTCCAGCTCACTCAAGCCAGCCCCCCCAGCCACCACCGAGCAGCTCACCCCGCCCCACTTCCAAGCCCAGCCCCCCAGCACCCATCCCCCCAGCACCAGAACGAGCACAAACCTGCACAGAGCCCCAGGCCAACCCCAGCGCAGCCAGCATTCCAGCACCATGCACCCCCTGGCCAGCCCCACTCACCATCACCCAGCATACCCCCTTACAGCCCCCGCGCAGCCTGGCCATCCACCCACCACACACTCCTCAGCCCGTCCCAGACAAGCCCACTCACCAGCGTGTCCCACCAGCACCAGCCACCAGTCACCACCAGCATTTTCCCCCAGCGCCCCCAGCCCCCAACAGCAAGCACCTCACAGCCCCCGCCCCAGTCACTCAGTCCCAGCCCCCAGCACCCCACGCCCCAGCCATTCCCACCCTCCCGCAGCGCAGCCAGACCACCAATAGCCCAAAGCCCCCCACCCAGCCGCCCAGCCCCAGCCACCCCCCTTCTCCCACCAGCATCACCACACCGCCCCCCACCCTTGCCAGCCAGCATCACCCAGCAGCCAGCTCCTCCAGCAGCACCCCTCCCTCCCCCCCCTGCCACAGCCAGCGCACCCCAGCGCCCTCTACCACACCGCCAGGCCACATCCCTGACCATCCGTCCACCCGCATTAGTCCCAGCAGGAGCATTGCCCCAGGCCAAGCGTCGCCGCATCCCATCCGTAGACCAATCGACATCCCACACCAGCTCCCCCCCCCAGCCTCAGCACCACGGCCTCCAGGCCCAGGGCCCAGGGCCAGGCCGACCACGCCCAGACGCTCCCCAGCCAGCCACACCTCCCACCCCACCCAACCAGCCTCACACCCCGCCCAGCGCGCCTACCAGCTCCCCTGAGGCAGCCTCACTCCCCAGCGCCCAGGCATTCCCCCACAGGCATCCCATCAGCCCTCAGCCCACCAAGGCCCGCCCACTCCCCATCCAGCTCATACCTGCCCCCCCTGCTCACAGCATTCAGGCGCAGCCCCCCCCCGCAGCCCCCAGCCCTCCCCCCCCACAACAGCCCTCACCAGCCCTTCTCAGCATCCACACAGTCCCAGCATTTCCAGCTATCCTCCCTCAGCCTCCAGCCACCAGGACTGCAGCCTGCCCCCAGCAAGCTCCAGCATCACCAACCACCACCCCCAGCCGCCACCAGCAACACCTAGGCACTTCCAGCCACACCTTCGCCCCGCCTCGCCATACCACCCAGCACCAGCAGCCACCTCGCAGCCCAGCCCAGCAGCGCTACCCTACCAGCCAGCTTGCCAGACCCTGCAGCATTGTTCCACCCACACCCCCACAGCCCGCACGCCCCAGGCATACAGCATCCCAGCACACAAGCAAGCTCCTCCTCACCGCCCTAGCCCAGCCCCCCCCTACCAGCACCAGCCCTCCCAGCATCCACCAGCACCCCAGCCAGCAGCTCCAGCACTCCTCCACCCACTCCACCCAGCCTCCACCAGGCCAGCCCTACGCCCCACCCTCCTCGCCACCCAGCCCCCTGCCCCCCCTCCCACCCCAGCAGTCCTGCACCAGCCCCTCACGCAACCAGCAGCACACCCACCAACCAGCCAGCCTAGCGCAGTCCCCAAGCTCACGCACCCCCAGCATTACATTACCCAGAGCACAACCCAGCAGCCAGCCCAGCCCAGCCCCCCACCAGCCACACCGCCCATGCCCAGCACCCCCAGCCACCACCCTCACTCCGCGCCCAGCCAAGCGCAGCGCCCAGCCTTTTTAATATATTATCCATCACCCCCAAGCCTCCCGCCCCCTGCCATATTCTCCACACTATTATACCAGCATCCCCCCAGAACCCACCACAGCACCCCAGCTCCCGCCCCGCGCCCCTCCACCCGAGCCTGCCAACATTCCAGCACAGCTCCAGCCTCCAAGCATGCCCCCCCAGAACCCCTGCCCCAGCACCCCACCAGCACCTTACCCACCTCCCCCAGACCCCCAGCACCCCTCACCCCACCCCCAGCTACGCCAGATTTCCAGACTACCGAGCACCCCCCCCAGAGCAAGCCAGCCACACCAGCACGCCGAGCACTGCAGCCAGCCAGTCCAGCATCTTCCCCGCCCACTCACCCTAGCCTCAGCTCCCCAGCACCTTCGCCTCCCAAATCCAGCCAGGCCCCCCCACCCATCTCCCACACCCCCCAGATGCCGCCACAGCTCATCCCCCCCAGCCACAGCAATTCCCCCCGCCAGCAACCCCCTACCACCTCCCCCCGCCCCACCAGCCACCCCCCACCCAACTCCCAGCTCTCTCCTGCATGCCCCCTCCAGCACCCAGGCTCCCCAGCCCGCCCGGGCCCAGCATTCCCTCCCGCACCCCACCGCCCAGCACCAGCCAGCCCCCCGCAGGCCCAGCACCTCCAGCATCCCTGGTCCCACACCAGCACCACCCCATCGCCAGCACAGCTGCCACCGCCCGCCCGCGCACAGCAGACAACCCAGCACCCCAGTCCAGCACCCAGCAGCACTCCCCCCCCCATGCCACCACATCCAGGCCACCCCTCCCACCAGCATTCGCCAGCGACACAGCACCCAGCTGCAGTCCAGCAACCGCTCAGCATCTCCCCGCTCATCACCACCGGCTCGCCCCCGCCATTAGCTCATTACCCTCGCCCTGCCTGGCTGGTGCACAGGCTCCAGCTCCAGCTTCCCAGAGCGACAGCACTCACTCCCAGGCAAGCCCAGCCACCTGATCCACCCGCCAGGTCCACACGAGCCACCCACCCCCCACACCTGCGCCAGGTCCAGCCCAGCAAGCAAGCCAGCATCCCCACCCCACCCCCAGCCCCCACTCAGCTCCAGACGCTCGCAGCACTGCCCACCAGGCACCCCACCAGCACGCACCACAGGCCGCCACCAGCCTCCCCCACTGATCCCCCCCCACCACACCCTCCCCAACACAGCGATCAACCAGCGCAACAGCGCACCAGCATTTCCGGATCCACTCCCCAGTCCCCTCACGCAGCGGACGACTCCCCAGCCCAGCAGCATCACAGCACAGCCCCACCCCCCCTCAGCACCCATCCCTCCGCCCAAGGCCAGCCCTACAGCATGGCCACCTCAGCATTGCCCAGATCGGCAGCACCCGCATCCAGCCACCTCGCCCTCCCCAACTCCCAGCAGCACGCCAGCAGCACAGCATCCCAGCGATCAGCTCCCAGCCCCAGCAAGGCCTCAGCCCCCAACCCACCAGTCCCTGATTCCCAGCAGCACCGCCCCCCCGCGCACGCATCGCAGCCCCCGCCAGCCCAGGCCAGTCAGCATGGCCACATCGCCTACCCAGCATAGCCCCCACCCAGCGCACTCCCCCCTCCACAGTCCCACCCCAGCGGCGCTCCCCGCTTCTCAGCCAACCCACCACCGAGCATCCACCTCAGCGGTTCAGCATCACCCACCAAAAGGGGGGGGCTCCCCCCCCAGCCCATCCTCCCCAGAGCACCCCTCAGACTCACAGAACAGCACCATCCCACCAGCATTCCCCCCACCACCACGCCGAGCATTCCACCAGCACCAGCCCCCCCGGCCCAGCAGCCTACCCGCCACAGCCCCCCACCTGCCCTTCACCGCCTTCCCGAGCTCACCCATCGCCAGCCTCCGCACCAGCCAGCTTCCATTCCAGCAGACCACCATCCATGCGCACCCCCAACACTGCAGTCCCACAGCAGACGCCGCCCAGCCGCCCAGCCAGCCCACCCTGAAGCATTCTCAGCTGTTCGAGGATGATAATCTACAATACTTGAACTAAGAATATCTGTCTGTATGGCTTGTTGATCGAACAAAAACCGGAAGTTTTACACTCCATGATTAGAAGTTATAGCAGCGTCGTCGTTTAGCGCCTGATGAATGATTAGAGCCTCTGCGACGTTTGCGTGAATGCCTTTTGA
>CAJQUW010014399.1:0-14742 GCA_907163375.1 Prostheceraeus crozeri
ACTCGGTGGCTTGTACACCACAAGTTGAAGTCAATGATTTTAATCAGAGAAAATTACTACATGTATACAGCACTGTTTTTTCGTTCAGAAAACATTTACTATAAGAAGACTGGCAATTTCTTGTGATACATCTTTAACATGACGCCAACAACTGTACAGTTTATAAGATCGGACCGGAATAAGGATTAGTTCATCTACTTCTCAAATAAGAGTGTTGATGTCATCAAGTAGCCCAAGTTTCTGGTGTTGCCAATTATATGGGTTTGATAACTCAGTACATATGCACGAAGTAATCAATTTTATTCGGACAGTGTGCGAGCTTATATGATTAAGGCACTGGTGAGGTAATCAGATGAAACGTCACTGAGATCGACAGTAGACTTACATACGCTGAGGCGAAACTTTGTTGTCAACTGGAAATGTCACATTGACACTCGTGAAAAATGTTGCGAAATGGGAAGATTGTACGTTGAGGATGACATGATAGGCCGCAAATGGCAAATGGCACGTGTAAGGTGTTCAAGTGGTTTCATGTATTTCAATACTCATCACATATCCAAGGTGTCAGATTTATTGCTACCAATATCCAATTGTCCATCACTTCTACATTTTAGAAATAACTTGCCCCGACTTTATATAGTTCTTATCACTTGGCATAGCCGTAGCTTTGTAGATCTTTGAAGAGCTTAACGGTAGCCTTTTACTCGCGACGAAATTCATAGAGTTGTTTTTAATCCTGTTCAAAGACACGACCAAAGGTATTGCGCACTTTGTCAGATTAACGAGCTGGCTTATTGCGAGTTAAGTTTAGTATTTCTGGTTTGAATCGAATCACACTTGACATAGACCGAGTCGGCTTTGATTAAGCTTGCGTCGCTCCCAGTCGAGAACATGATACAGATACTTTTCTTTGATTGAAACCAGGTTGATATTGAGTCCCAAACATCTGGGGACTTTATCAATATGTCTTGAGACTTACACCATCCATTGAGGTATTCCAGATCCTCGGGACACGGAGATTACCAAGTGCAGCTGTCTTCTATCAGCTTCAAGTTTCTACAATTGCTGTTTTTTTGCTGAATGATGACCTTGGCTCATGAATCGACAAAGATGCTTGTTCTGAATTTGAATTTGTCTGTAAAAATCTATCAAGTCGTGTCTCCTATTGCTAACAAAGACGGAAACCACGCTATCCTACTTAGAGATTACAACGTTCTTCAGACTCAGTTATAAGAGCTTTCACGACTCCTGTGAGTAGGAATAATACAGCATGGCGTGATCTGGTCTTCGCGACTCATTGCGCTGGTAATTTCAAATATCAATAGAAGTCTAGCTTTGAACTAAAATCTGAATGAACGCGGATTCGAACCGGTGATATCTGCAAAAGTATTTCTCTTGTTTTCGTGTTCCAAGCCCTGCACCACAGACGCATGTAACAGAGCTACTGAGGCTGACAACTGGAATCATAGGAGATTGACCATATGTGACGTTAAAAACGGTCTGCCGTGGAGAATCGGTTCACAGTTTCTAGTGCATGCGCAGTCTGTCATAAATCACGGAGGAAGCTTTTGAGCACGATAGTGGATGCCCAGTTGTCGTAAACACAACGGAGTACACCAAACGATAGGGGACGTTGGAGGAATCTTTTGATGTAAAAAATCCAAGACTAACTACGTACGTTGGGATTGAAGAAGAGAACATAAACACACAGGATATCGCCCCCCCCCCCCCCCCCCCCCCCCCCCCCCCTGGAGAGAGTATTTAAGAAGTCCTGCAACGCACAACAGTGAAACATGAATTTTTTTCTTAACTTTATGTGCGTTTAAAGAAGCATTTTGCATTCGAGCTTACATTACTATCTGAATTCGTGGAAGTGTAAAGGTGTGAGACCGCGCACACAATCAGACATTTCTCGCTATAAAATAAATTCTGAAAGAATTGCAAGTAAACTAGATTTTTAATTCAAACTAGGGTTTTATTCAATTAAAATCTGGACCTACATTTGAACATGCGAAAAATTCCGTTGCTGAAAGCAATCATATTAGTTCATCTAATTATTGTAAAAAGAAGAAAAATTAATTGTTTCCATGTGATGCTCAATTTCCATAAGCTTGGAATATCATCTCGCACGGATGATAATTAACGCATTGATGTGATCTTTCATGATATTTCTGACATTATGCACGAGGTCATGAAGAAATTATGTATTATCAGGAGATAACCAGCCATTTTTTTTCTGGGGTTCTGTTGGATTCTTTCCGGGAGATTTTGCTCTGAAACTGCAAAAGCTTCCTCGAGATAAGGAATCTCAAAATATTATTTCAAGCCTATTCCTTTTTTCCTTTATAATAGCATTGCCTACGTAAAATTCCTCAATTAGGCACGAGAATCGATTAACACGTGCACGAATTTCATTTATCCGATGTGAGGAAACTAACTAAAATAGATCTTAAGACAACGACAGATATCAGTACGAATTGGACGGAATGTGCATAAGAATAGATAATGTATTTAATGCTCATTGACATTAAAAACGTTAATAAGCATCATGTGCTTCATATAGAAATTCTTGGAGACACAGGCGACGCAATATTGTAACCAGAATTTCTTTGTGTGACCAACTTCTGGGATGCACATCTTAATATGTGTACTTGTTGAAATGTTACTATTTTACATTGAATTATATGATGGTGCATCTCATGGTCTACTACATATAGTAGAAAACACGAGACTCCGACATATTCTGCGCAATCGTCTTCACCCATTTGGTTGACTTTTACTACGTATTGCTAAAGCGGATGCGTTGTGGCATTCTCTATTCATGGTTGCGGTATCAAGTTTCTAAAAATCTTGGTCATCGTTCATGAAAATCATTTTATTTTTTCCACCGATGTGGTTCAATTGAGTCGCTATTGCAGATCGAACACGGTGAAACATTGGTCAAGTGCGGTAAAGTTGTTAGGGACATTCTACTCGATTTGTCCAAACTGTTATAAAAATATATGAAGTATACACTAAAAATAAATTTGTAGGTTTTTATTTGCCAGCGCTATTCAAAGACTGAATAATGGAAAATAAAATCAGCCTTATTTGCTGCACATTGTTTATTAAAAGAGTTTTCGAAAAATCTTTGCTTTCCAAAAGTTGTTGTTTTCAACAAAGTTGGAAGCAGGTCTGTTTTTGAGACCCAAACCCGGCCCGTTGACCTGAGGTTCGAGGGCCGGCTGGGCCCGAGACAACTCAGAATTCTCAGGCCCAGAGATGTCCGGTAAGCCCGCTGGTGCTTCATTTCAGTTGAGTTCATGAAATCATTAAATATATGTGGCTACATATATTTACACATATCTATACATATCTTCCTCACACGGCTGCTTTCACAGATGCGTCAATTTTTGATCCTTTTAGGAAAGTGGCAAAACGCTAGCTTCAGTATGTCTCATCACTAATAGATCTCGACATAATAGTTTATTTTTCAATCAGGAAAAGATTTTTATTTAGTAGCTAAAATTCGTAAAATATTTTTTTCTTCAATTAATTATGCGATGGTTCGGTAAACATTTTAAAGCTATATTTACTTTTGATATCCTGTATAAAATGCTGTAAAACTGCCACGAACAAAATTACAATTTCAATAAACGAAAAAAAGGCGTCACCAAGAAGACAGTTAACAATTATTGTATTAACAATTTGTTACCATAAAACGTTGAATATTCCCCTCTATGTGACTATGTCTCCGGTCGGATAGTATCATTTTGTAGTTACTGAAGGACTCCTCAGCATCCACTGACACAACCGGACAGAATCGCAAAATGGAAATGACATTGGGGTCATACAGTCAGGAGTGTCAGTACAGCCTTCATGTCACATAACGATACAATATTGATGGCTGGATTCATTGTCAACATGGCGTCCAAATTCGTCTGCAGCTTCTCTACAGTGGCACCCGAAAAATTGTTCAGTCGTTTCCTCGCAGCTACCATTATTTGGCATACAACAACTAAAGCTAAGCCTTGAGTCTACAGTTTATTTGATGGAAGCAGGTAGAAAAGAGAGATTGCCGTTGATACATGTTAGGTCCGGTTTCATCGAAGGCTTGTTTGCTGTGGTTTGGGCTAGTGAGACAGATACAGAAATCCATCTATTGAACTACCAGTCCAAATATCGCCTACATATGCATATAAAAGCCTCCATTCATCTGCTCTTTGATTGACTTTGATCAAAGTCATGAATAGAAATTGATATTAGTATTCTTATTCCAAAAATAGTTGTTTTATTTCTAAAGCAGTCAAAACAGTTGAAAAACTATTATGTCGAGCTTTATTCATAAGACCTAAGATTAGGGATATATGCTAAAGCTGGAATTACAATGGCGTGTGTTCGACTATCGTGTGTTACATTTGTTTCACGTGTTTTACACACTCATGCGTGTGCTTACACGGATAGGTTAAGGTAAAAACACTGACGTCTAAGGTGTCTCTATTTCCATCGCGTGTGTTGAAATTTGCTCAAAATACACCGCGACGAGATAAATTTAGTTTAACTTTTCTCTGAACACAGGACACACAATTTTCAAGGCCAAAACTTGAGAATGAAAAGAGATTGAAAACAATTTGGCAGAAGGACGAAATACTTCTTTGCTGAAGGTCACAACGCATGACCATTTTGCAAACCCATACCTGCAAGCATTACAAAAAGAATTGTTATGAAACGTAAGGCGGCTTGGAAAGCAATCGCAATGATGCTGGGGAGGTCAGCGGAGGACGTTCACAACATCGTTTCGTCAATAATCTGCCATAAGAGAGTTGGGGGACGACGATTAGAAATTGCGTGCCGCGACAAGAATGTGGGTCAAGCCGCCCAGAAGAAGTTGGAAGGTGAAAAATTCAGTCTGCACGAACTACCAGTCCGTTTCATAAATAAGGTGGATCATCCTAAAATTTGACTAATCATTAAAACATAAGTATGATACAAAAAAAGCATTTTTTCCATTGTTATTTCATTGTCCCTAATATATTTAAATGTCCTTATATATTCTGATAAGCTTATGATACAGTAAACGGTTCTTTAAGAAGCTAATATTTTGTTGGCCCTACCCTTATTGTCAACTGACATTACCAAATTCGTTAGGCATTGATTCGATGATATCGTTGATTTTTGTGCTGATCTAACTATTTCTACCACTCTCTTTTTTAACAGTGACGTAAGTTGTGTTTTCGCACATCTGTAGGTAGCAGGTGAACGACGGAAACGTTTCGTTTTTAGAAATATCTCCATACATTTTCTATGGGATTCAGATAAGGTTGAACGAGACTGGCCAAGATAATGTCACTAAATGGCACTAATTGAGACTTGCATAAGTTGACTCTACTACTCCTGTGACACGTCTGCATTATCATCCATAAATAACCAAGTCGATGGATCACCAAATTGATCCTCCCGTCATTTGGCCAATGTTCATTCGTTTAAAAACATTCTCATAGCCGTTCAGAATTTGATGCATGGTTCCTTGCGTGTAGTGTGAAAGTTCAGAGCGGTCATTGGTCCTAAATGCCAGCCCAAATCAGTAGAGTCGCACCACCTGTGTACCCGGGGACAGATGTAAATGTGCTCGGAATTTAATGATCAGATTTTATCCCTAATCTCAATCGACCATCACTATCCTTCAGACGGAATGATGACCTTTGCCTTTTGTGAATGCGATCTCGTTATTCTTAATTTGTGCTTTGTATTGTTTTCAACCGGTAAGAGATAGATTTCTAGCTGAAAGCAATCAGGAGTGCTGCCAACACCACCGCAACGAAGTCAGGAAGCTATGGAACATGAAGTCCAGTTAATCACATGTAGCAGTTACATTGTTGTTGATGTAATAATGGTGCTCATACTGGCCTCTGACTTGACCGATTTTCCTTTATTTTTGTTTTGCTTGATAGCTTTTGGCTTGTAGAACAACCATATTACATAAACAAAGGAAAAACAAATGTTATTTTATAAGAGTGAGGTATGATTTTGTGTAACATTGCTAAATGAAGATCAAATTATCTACTACTTTTTTATCTATAACAGGAAAACAACTCAATATTCATGCTTGAAATTTCCAACAATGATATTAGTAAGCACAACTGACTATCTTCCAAATTTCAGAGAAATTCGTTCAAGTTTGGCGGAGTTAGACAAAGTTGAAGTTAAGGCGATGTTTAAGGGTGATCCATTTTTTATGAAACAATCTGTACATGTAGGTCTTGGCTGAGCCCATTCATTTCAGTCAGAGGCAAGACAACAAACATGGACAAAAATGAGGATAACTCATGTGCTGAATTCACTGAATTTTTTGCCGTTCGCATATGCTGGCCTGACCCACCAAACGCCGCTGGCATCGCCGTTTCGGCAGTCCATTCGCTTTTTGAATACACTGAACATCAATCTTCAGACAATGTAGCTTCGGGTTTTCAGTCGCGTTTTCACTTGACTCCATCACACACGCAAATGTAAACGGCAGGATTAATGAAAAATGTAAAAACACAGCGTGTTTTATTGCCTTGTATAACTCGCGTCTGAAAGTAATACATTCCTAAGAAAGAGTTTCTGAATAGTGTAAAATATGCATACTGCATATCGTGTAACACACGCCATTGTAAATCCAGCTTTATCCTAGGTCTGTGGCTGTCATACACGAGCTGATAGGAATTTCTGACTCATTAAAACAGCGATATGGTCGCATTCGCTTCTCTCCCCAACTCTAGGCTTCTATCACTGTTTAATCAAAAGAAAACAATCACCGGCCGCTTATTGATCAATGCAAGGATCGTTACGTGGCATGAATGGTTCTGACTACAATAGCGAAGGAGAATCTTCAGTAAACAAAACCCCTGACATACCCTTCATCGTGAACCACACGGCCGCAAGTTCCTTCAAGAGGATGACATCGATAATATCCCGATTCCTGTGATACACCTGCAGAGATAGAGTTAGGATCTCACTCGCTGCCATTCATTTGACAAAACCAAAGTAAAAGGAAGCTGGAAATGATTATTATTTCATTTATATTCTGATGAAGTTTCAGGCCCATGCACCAATATTCAAGGAGCGGCCCGTATCATTTCCGGTTCCAACTCTGCAACAACTTAACCCGTAAATAAACACCGTGAAAATTATATAATAACTCGCGGAAGTCATTTTTCATGACTTGTTCACTGCAGAACGAATTGGTTCGTTAAGTCATTGACAGAATCATTCCTATGGAGGAGATTATGCGCGAGTGTCAGGGAGCTCACTTGCAAAATAACAATGTCTAATGATATCAGTGTTCGACATGACGGACATGGTTGCAGACCGAACAAGTTAAACTCATCGAAATCATCAATGGTTGGAGAGAATATGAGGAAATGTGACGATCGCTAAAAGAGTGATATGGGAACATTTTCATTGCTAGAATCCCTTCTATGCGGCAATCTCGAACCCAGGCCTCCACCCACGTGTTAAGTCAAAACATCAGTGTGATATGATCACTTATAAGCAGGCTAGCCGACAACTGGAACGTCTATGCTTGCAAATATCGAAACTGTCTGCTACCGATATTATGATCTCTACTTCACGTGGGAGAGGTCGGCCGCCGTCACATTTTTGGTGTGATCTTGAGAGAGAGCCTGACGTAGGCTTTTTGGTCTGCTGGATGGTCAGATTTATGACACATTTTGAAAAGTATTTTCACTTTTCACGAAGGTCTGAATTTTGTCTCATCTTGCAAACATTTTTCATGATACATGTAGCTATCTATCAAGCTCATCGATTTTCAATTTCAGAATATCAATTTATAAATCCTAAATCAGCTTAAGATACTCTATCTTATCAGAGAAATCGAATACAGTATTGTAATTTGAATGTTATATAGACACTACTTGTTAATGACACTTTAAAGTAGCCTTTTTACACCTTCCCCATTTTCATTTGAAAATTTTGGCTATCTTCAAGTCGTCTTTCGTCCTAACTACATTTGAATATATTCAGAATATAATTTCACAAATGCATTTGAACGGTTACTTTTGAAAATCTTCCATGTTTCTTATACGTATGATTTAGTAGTATTTCATGCACAAATCAATATTGTCAATATCCTTTGTTATTTCTAAGTAACTTTTCAATAAATGTAACTTTTTTGGCACCATAATCAGCAATCACTATGGGCGTTTATAACCAAAGTTTGGAAAAATTTCAAATCATTTTAAAAATTAGGAAATGGAATTTTCAAAACTGTTTATTGAACAATTTGAGCGCATTAGAAGAAATGCCACCATTAGAAAGTTCACACGTCAAAAGGGAGATTCTAATGAAATTTTCAGCATTACTTTAGAAGAAAAGATGTGGACTGCATAGGACCTCGGGATCTTGACGCACTTCCGAGTTCGGTGTAGATGCAGCTGAAGTTGATTCAATCTTCAGGACAGTCAGAGTAGGAGGAAGTCTACTTCTTTGGAGCTCTCTTTGTCGTGGGAGAGGCTTCAGGTTTGTGGTTAAATATAATCTCTTAGCCTCCTGATTATTAATTTCTGTAATTAACCAGTGAGCTAGGGGCAACCGGAAGCCACCAGAGTTTCTGGAATACAATTCCTTAAATGTCACTAACAAGCTCTATATTAACATGTTCAGTGTACACCATAAACCAGAGATGGAAACCGGTCGCCGGACCGTACCCCGGAAGGCCATAAACCTTGTTATGAGACTCGTTTGTTGACATGTTTATTATCTACGACTTTCGAAAAACTCTTGATGAAAAAAATTGTGTTTCACTTTAGTCTTCGAGGTTGCGATTTCTATTCATTTTCTCTGAATCTGTATCAGTTTCCTACTCTCAGCTCTAGTTATTTATCTGCTAATTTATCAAGTTTACAGTCTCGTTCAAAAGCGCTGAGCTTTGCAGTTGGCGCCTGACCAGCAGTTGTTGCCAATTTATTAGACTGTGAATTAAAATCTTGGCGTGGACCGCTGTTTTTCTTCCCTTTTATTTTGTCGCTATATAGCGATATTGGAAGAGGGACTAGACTCACGAAAAAATTCGCACTAGAATTAATTACGAAAATAATTTGGTTGACATTCGATGACATGATAATGGACCCGGAGGTAGACCTTCAAGTTCCCCAAGTTGTGTAATCCTTCACTAAATAATGTTATGAGGAAATAGCAAATAATTTGAATTTACTTTCATTCATCTTCCCTGTACGATGATTTGACTTATAATAACTCCTGGGACAGAATGTTTTTTATTTAACTGAAAGTTTAGGTAATGAATTCCTTGGAGAGTACAAAGCAACAAGAAAGTTTTCTGTAAAATTTTACTCTGAGCGGCAAGGTTGAAGAATCACTGTAGCTTAGATCCGAAAAACAAATCACACTTTACTAGGCTTTGCGGTAGGATTAGGAATCACACATCGGGATGAGAATAGAATGCTGTCTTCTTGGTAAGTAATTCCCCAGAAAAAAAACAAATTGTCTTTCGCTGCCCAGAAAAACACATAGGAGAGGATATACTGCATCTAATGAACGTTTTTATTTGGATTTTTAGTTAGAAATGTAGTGATCTTCAAATTACAAGGAAATTATTTGCACACTTGTTACAGTCGTAAGAAGCAAACTAGGTCGAAAGCGGTTTCGTCGAACAATGGCATACCATCGAGAAGCAAGTACATGTCAACTGTAGTTTTTCATAAACATTTTGTGTTTTATTCAGATTGGATTTGTTTTTGATTAGTTATATGTATCTAGATAACTTAAAAATAACATTTAAAAAGATCATTAAGTAAATATTAAATGCATTCAACAAGCAACTGCTTCAATCTTGGCATCAAGATGCTGCATGTTCTGCATTAATGTTTTATTCGAAATGATCGGTAATAACAAGAAACCTCTTTCCGTGAGATCGTGAAAATTTATACGAAACTTCTATCACATAACAATTACATTATCTGCATTTGAATATAAAATGCTTGGTATTGCAAAAGGAATACACCCGCATCATCTGACTCGAAACGGCATTCAATTGGGTTTCAGTGCCGTGTTTAAGTGGGCATCAAAAATAAAGCCTTTGAAGAATGAAGAATGGCTTGTTCAAGCAGGGAGCCATGGAATTTTGCATGAAGGACACCAGAGCATCCGTGCGCTTTGTTGTAGATAGAGGAAATGTTGGAATATTAAAAGTGGGTTTTTCACCCAAGGCTCCATTATGTGCACTTTTGTTTGCAAATCGTGACGACGCGATGTGCTGGCTTTCATGAAGTCTTCTCTCGAGATTCTCTGTTAGAAAAAACACCAAAGATATGATTTGAAGTGGGAGCCAGGAGCAGCAAAAATCTAGCTCAATCACCCAGCATCAAACTAGAGTTTCTGCCGCCGTGGAGGCCCTAATATGTTATGCTACGATGATGCAGACATACAGGGGCATCTTTAAGCCGCCAAAAGATAGCTGTTTCTTATGGGAAAGTCCCCATTAAGATCCTTACGCCCGGTTCGTATGCACCCTGGGTCAGGGGAATTGCTCATAGCAATGAACTGTGGTGTCTCAGGGACACATTGCAATTCAAGGGGTATTACCACAATCATAAACACTAGCTCGTAGTCTAATGGATCGATATCTGAGCTATTGTCCTCACTGTCTAGAGAGAACAATAGATAACTAGAATGGCAGCAGTCTGGAGTTGCCAGCGTGTCTAGTTATGACTTTTTCTGTTCTATATTTTGAGGAGGACTTCTGATGCAAAATACCGGCATAAACCTCCATTTGTTCACGAGAATAGGATCGAAGATGAGAGATGTCCCCTGCTTGAATAGGAATGACATTGACCCGTTAACAAAGCCTGTAGAAAAACAAGCTGCAGAAGCATCCAACCTAACAACTTAACAAGCATGAAAAAAATGATAAAAATTGATACTGGTGGACCATTACTTAATGAACTTTGTTTCCACTTTTTGCATGATAATCTAACATATCCATTGCTAACGATCTGAGTAGAGTGATATTCCAGCATACCTCTAAACGATTCTCCAGGAAATTTTTGTTAATTCGCATCTTTAATGGTTGGCAATGTCATTGAGAATTGCTGTGAATGAATTATCTTCCATGTTCATAAAAGACACTAGTCTCATGTTACATGTATAAAACACCCACATACATGGTTCACCAGTTTATCAAAAATTTTCTGTTTCATGACTAATCGTTCACAATAAACACTGCAGGATAAACATTTCAGCTACACTTCATTGATGCTCCGGAACAACGTCAATGTTGTTGTTGAGTACGTCCAATGTAAACAAATATTGAATATTGAAGTTTTCCTTCCGATGAGTCCACAGGCAGATTTGCAAACTACACAATATTAGATGGCATATTCACAACTCTGCTTTGAATTAATATTGTCTCCGCAGGCGCGTCGCCAGAAATTATTTTCCTTTTTTTCGGGGGTGGGGTTATTAGAAATTAGCGCCCGTTATTAGAAATCAGGACCTTCATTTTTCGGCGCTGGGGGGATATCCCCCGCGACGCCCCTGTGTTTCCGTTATGAACACGTGTTGGAGATATTTCCTGTCCGCTCTAGAAAACTAAGACATCCAGCAATCCGATCTCTATTCCCGTATGGGCCAGGAACCAAACAAAAACTAGAACATCAAACAACCAGTACAAGTTATCACTACCAAGACACAGTGCTCTCGGACCGTTTCGAAAATGATTGCACAAAAATGTCAACAAATTTTCAAATGTAATTTTCGTGTTGAAGTCCTGGTTCAATTTTGATACACGCTGTGCCACATAAAACCTTACGTTCCATAGATTGTTTTGGATAAATTTGAATTGCATAAGTGGTCAGTGATGTTCAGTAGCTTCAGACAAATTGGGCGTTATCTTTGATTGCAGGAGTTCAACTTGAGGACTGATTTTTTTATGAAAGTTGACAGACAGTGCTGAGGCATCATCAGGTTCTTCATGATGCAAGGGTTTTTATGATTGACCTGAATGTACTAAAAAGATACAATATTACCAAAAGGGACATCAGCTTTACGAAAAAATGTTGTCAAAAAAAGGTCTGGACACGATATTTTCATTGTGAATTTGCTCATTTCAGTAAAACTTGGTACTATGTATACGGTTACGTTAAGCACTTTAATGGCACAGCGTTTGGTGTGTCTGGTCAGCTGTGGTCAGCACCAGACTTAAATATATGGAAGTTTTGAAAGAGTGCTCTAAGGCTGTGCAGGTCTTTGCCAGCTGTCAAGTGGGAGCTGTTTCACGGTCACCGGATCTTCCCTGGAGACAGAGCTACCTAGGTACAGTTCTGAAACACCAAAGCTATGAAATGGGACCCATGGTATGGTAACAACACTCTAGGGGACAAATCCACAAAGTACGAAACCTGTAGTCAACCTGAAGTGAGGTCAGTAGTAGCTGTATTGGATGCGTTGTTCCAACATTTCTTTGTTAAATCACATAGCTGTCCTTGTGATCCTTGTAATATTGATGACTCTGTTGGATAGGACCACAGTTGCCTGTCAGTTGTCTAGAAGTCGTTGTGATGGCCAAATGCATCTGTGATTCCGTATATCAGGATCCCGGGATCTCTAAATTCTCCAAGAATTAGATTCAGAGATAAAAAGACAAATGTCTTCCTTCTTCTCTCAGCCCCACAGTCGTCCGCGCCTTCATTGCGGCCTGTGCAACTTAAAAGAGGTAACTTCAAAAGTGCTCTCCCTAAAAAAATATCATCATATTCATGCTGTATGACAATCCAGTGTTGGATTTGAGGGGAGGGAAAGTGAGGAAGTTACCCCTGACTGCCTCGTCTCATCCTGGTAATGAAATGTGCCTTCCTTTCCTGAGGGGGAGGAATATTTCTGTTAGATAAGCCTTATATTGCTTCAACCAGATTGAATGAGCATCAATTTATTATTTTTGTGAATATTAGCAACATTGAAAGGTGTAGGCCTAATTTCTTCACGATTCTTCATATAATTAATTGTCTAATTATCAATAATTAACTTTCTTTGTTCAGAAAGATGAAAAATGAATTCGAGAAGCAGAAAAAGCTTAATGTAATAATCAAAGGTAACGAAGGCACGTAGTTCACTCCACAATAGACGGAAAGTCTAAAAATGCCTTGTCATATATCCTTCATCAGTATCCTGATAGCGAAACAGCAGCAAATGCGATAAACAATTCCTTAAAGAGTGTATTCCTAGAGACTCGGCCTTTCCCTGATATTCCATGTAATGACGACTGGCACAATACTATCAATGTTGACGAGTTTTTCGTCTGGGAATTCACTGGCACTACTAAAAGTCGCCGCGGATATTCCGGTAATCGCTTGTACAAGCATTTCTGCTATGTCTTATGTCAACCTTTGGCCTACTTATTCAATCTCTCTATTGATCAGAGAATCGTTCCGAGAAATTGGAAAATTGGTTGTGTGATACCTGTCCCGAAATGTAAAAGCCCTTGTCTCGATGATATAAGACCAATAAGCTTATTGACAACACCAGCTAAAGTATTTGGAGCGCATAATCTTGGAGGTCAAATGAAAGATGAGCTGCTTCAAAACACTATGCAGAAATCAATTTGGGTTCCGTCAGGAATTCTTCCACAACATGTGCTCTCATTACCCTAATGGACCATATCAGCAAATATCTGGAGAAATCAAGTGTTTATGCAGTTGCAATTGGTAACGTAGAAAGGTCAAAAGCCTTCGATAGAATAAGATCTGACTGATTATAAGGCTAGTCTCATGGAACTCAAGTTGCCTCGTCAATTTATTGTTGGGTGGCAAACTACTTATTAGACCGGACGGCAGTATATTGCATCGATAATGCCTTAAGTGACATGGCTCGGTGTTGCTACGTCAGGAGTCCTCAAGGATCAATTAATTGGTCCATATCTATTTTCGTTTAGTGATGGGATCCTTTGCAATACATAGCAGTGACATCTACTAATTAAAGTTTGCTGATGATTGTACTTGGTGTTTCCCATTATATGCGGATGGCGACAATGTGCATGTGTTTATCAGAGCATCACCGATTTATCAACGGGTGTAAGATATGGGACTCACTCTGAACCTATCGAAATGTAAGACCAATGTGTGTGAGTAGCAGAAGTGCCTCTAATCCAATTGCTTTAAACGGAGGGTAGTTCAGCAAGTTTCCTCACTCAACTTTTGGGTGTTCACTTTTAGTTCTGCTCTATCATGGAAATTGACATTTTGATAATTGTGATACTATCGGCTCAAGGAAACTGTATTGATTGAGCAAGCTTAGAAGCTTTGTGACAAAGAGTGATCTCATACGCTTATACAATCAACTGTAAAGGATTTCGCTGGAATACGCCTACCCCCTTGTTCACGAACATACTGCCAAACGAACAGAGTCTCGGTTATGCAAAGTTCAAAATCGTTTTCATCGATTGTTATGTGGGACTGATTTGTACCAGTGTGTTGCATGCCCTCCTTTTAGACATTCGTTTCGACATAAGCAGACATTAAAGCTTTTTCGCAAAACCCTTTCTCCCAAACACGTCCTTCATCGCTTTTGCCGCAGAGATCGACACGAACAAATAGGTTTCTCTTCCCCATCACAAAAAGCGCATATCGGACGAACGCTTTTGTCGTTATGTGTTTTCTTTTTATATGATGATGTTGTGCGTTAAAGATTGTACCTGACCCACTACATATGACTTGTAATTTTGATTTCAATTTGGAAATATAAACATTTATT
>CAJQUW010014400.1:0-75883 GCA_907163375.1 Prostheceraeus crozeri
TCGTACTAAATTTCGAATGAACCCAAAATCTCTGTTAGATTTTCTAAATGATTATTAATTTTGTCTAAATCTGCTGAACACATTTTTTAGTTAAAATTTTAAATAAACATTTTTATAAAAAAATTAAAAACAACAACATATTTCAGCTACGGGCGAAGCCCTGGAACATTCGGTTCGTTATACATTTATAATCCTCTTCATTTAGAATCTTCTTTTCCAGCAGTCTTTTCAATATAGCATGAATTTCATTGAAACTAGAATTATGTCCTTCTTTTATTGCAGATATTAAAATATTTAATCTATTTAGTAATTCTTGTGGATCATCTGGTAAAAATACAGTTGTTTCTGTTTTCTGTTTTTCAGATAAACCTTTTCCTACTTTAACTCCCGTTGATAATAAATTTTCTAATTGTTTATAACGTCTAAGAGATTTTACTGCACCAACTCTATCTAACATAGCTTCATATTTTATGAGATCTTCTACAGCATAATTATTTAAATCTGCTCCTCTTAAAAGATCAACAAAATTTCTATCTAAATTAAAAGGAGATTTATCTGGTGAAAAAATTAAACCTCGAAAAGGTTGTGGAAATATTTCTTTTTGTCCGAGATAAAATCTAGGTATTGTTTTTCCATCTACAAAATGAAATAGAATGTTTCAAATTGCATAGATTTTGGTAATTTCTTATTAATGTTTGATTCTAGTAATCCATAGTCATCGTAATATAGTTTTGTGCTCTGGATCTGTTATATCAATTTGTTTATCATTATTTGTAAGTTCTTTTTCAAGAGTTTTAAATGGTTTCATAGTTTTTTTTTCAAAATCAAGTTTTTACTTGCTCGGTTTGCCTGCATTTTTTCAAACATATCAGATTGAAATACCAGCCTTTTATCATTCTATGTTGAAGATGATTTTCTTTTCATATATAATTTCTTTGTTTTATTAACTCTTCTAATTGTTTAATTCTTTTTTGATTATCAGCTCTAATTTTATCCATTTTTAAAATATAATATTTAAATTTTGTGGTAACATTGGAATACAACAAAAACATTTTACTGAACAAATTATTTTCTTATTGCTTTGTTGTCTGACATCTTTTCGTTTAAAGGTTTCTCGTTTTAAGTTTTGTTTAATAAAGTTTTGCTTAAATTTTCGCTTAAAGTTTTTAGCTCTTCTAAAAAGATTTTGTCATTTTCTTCATTAGAAATTTTACCATCACTGAAAGTTTTAGCATCACTCGAAATTTTGCCGTCCTGTTTATTCTTATCATTAACTTTTTCTGACTGTAATTGAAAGGTTTGATTTACTTCATTAGCTATTTGATCAAATTTTTCAATCTCATCTAACGTAATAACATTATCATCACATACTCTTTGAAAGTAGTAATGTTGTTTATCATAGACTTCTTTAATATGTAAATGCTTAGTTTTTAATGATTTTCGTTTCTTAGTTATTAAAGATTTATCTAACATTGTAACAAGTGAAGTTGCAAAAACACCCGTACCTGTTAAAGCTGTAGCAACTACTGGAATTAATAAAACACCTGAAGATATAACAATAGTGAGATCGCCTAAACTTATTGTTAAGAATATGCCAATTCCTTGTGTTACATTCTTTAACTTTGGTCCGATCTCTTCTTAATTTTTTATAAGTGTTCTAGTCTAAGTAATAATTGAGATTCCTTAATCTTTCATATACCTAACTCTATCTTTGTGTTTTCTTTTTTTGTTCATTATTTTTTTCAATGTCCATTAAAGCGAGAACTAACGTTCATATGACAACGAAGGATATATTCTTGCGTGTTTTCTTCCATTTTTTAAGAAATATTTTTGAATAATATTTTGAAATACAATCTTCTGAATTTTCGATTTAAAATAGAAATTCGCAGTTCTTTGTTTGGCCGTGATATTTCTAAGAAACTCAAGTCCATGTTTATTAACCTAAGTAATATATCACCTATAATTACTCAGTATAAACTGTCCGGATTTTCAGTCATTCCAATTTAATGAAAATTTGCGAATTCCAATGAACTGTAAATCGAAATGTCTACCTTCCTAGAGTGTACAGCGAAAAATGAAAACAAACGGGGCAGTGTATTTTGCATCACAATATAATAATAACAACAATAAGGATCTTATCATACGGCAATTGTACAATTGGGTCAGTCCTACTAGCCTTTAGAAACTGGGAGAACAAAAGAAAATTTAATTAGCATTTCAATAATAATTCCAAAATAGCGATGCCTTACTAACTTATAAAGAAGTTCTTCAAGAATAAATATTCGGCGTCACTACATCCAAATATGTATGTAACCTGCACAACTATCTTGAAAAGTGAAACCAACCACAGTTAATGTTCATTCATCTTGGGAACCAAACCTCATTTCTTCTATAGTTGTCGGTTGATTCAATTTTTCTATATAAATTTTGATTTGTTTAAAATGTTTTTCTAAACAAAACTAATGGGCCATTGATGAATTTAAAAATAATACGTGTGGTAGAATTAGATCTGATAAAGTTCATCAAGAAATAACAATAACTTACGTTTATAGGAAATTCTAAATAGTTACCAAGTTTGCCACAATCTGTCTTCTTTATTGTCACTCAATTCCAGAATTCTTTTAAATCCATAACCTTGATAAGCAGCACTTCTCAGCAATAACGACCCATGGTGCTACTTTATCACTTGCAATCAGTTTTGAAATCATAGTAGCACTATCTTCGATGGTAATGAAATGTTCTTTTGTAACATTGAACTGAGGAATTGTAGTTTAGTGGTCAGATACTGTTCTATTTTTACTGTAATATCCTCCACTTGTTTTTGAGAGTCCATTTTGTTTCTTCTTTCTCGATTTGAATTTCTTAACTTCCCACTCTTCAAAGTATTTATTCGCAGTTTCCTTGTGCTCTTCTTTAATTAAGTTTAGTAAAAAATTCGCATGTAAAACGAAAACGCTTCCGCGGCAGTACGTTTTGGCATTTTGCAATGAAGAAAGAAAACAGTCACTAGTTATGATTAATGGAATTGTAAATGAAGTCTTACTTCCTACATGCTGCAATATATTTCACGTCATTTTTGATCCTTAATTTTAATACGGGTAACAGCTGCTTACTCTGTAATTCAATGGCTCAGGAATGCGATTTAAGCAGCTGCAATTATATCATGTATGCGGGAGCACCTGTTCCCTACAATTGGGAGGTTCTTCAGAGTGCAAAGCAGTAACAATAACAGGCATTGTGAGAGATTGTGTTACATTCTTAAAGAAATATTATTAGATACATGATATATTTTAAAAACCTGAAAGATGGATAAAATTCATGAATTTGAAATTCTCAACTTTTATGATTTTCGGTGTCCTGGAACGGTCATGATTTTCAAGGTAAAAATTATAATTCTCAAATTTGAGATTTTGAAAAATTTGAAAATTGGGTATTTTTAAAAACGCCCAAATTTATGAATTTAGGTCTTAAAAACCTGAAAAAGGGTTCAAATTCATGAATTTATGTCGTTTTTAAAGATACCATTTTTTTTGAATTTTATGGTGTCCTGGAACGGTCTTTTGCCCATTACTTTGGTAAATTGGTGGAAAATCACTCTTTTAATAGTGTGGAAAGAGTTTGTATAAAAAGTTCGATCACTTCAATTGGAGTATGAAAAGTAACTTTGGTAAAAATGGTGGAAAAATCAAACTTCCGTCATTTGAAGAATCTGTCTGAAAAGTTCGATTCACTTCGTACAGTAGCAGCAGTATCATGAAAAACCAGCACATCATTTGCGTGCAAGTTCCAAGTCAACTCGACTTTAAACTTCGGTCTCCTCCTCTTCCTTTTTATCATTTTGGCGCTTTTCTTGGTTGACCAGTTGATAGAGTCCAAATACTATGACATGGAGACACTGCTTCTCTGACACCTTTTCGAAACTGTCAATGGCAATCATTGTGCCACCTATAAAAATCTGGCATACATGTATATCTGTGAAAGATCGAAGTAATTATACATGTACGTGTGAAGGCACACGCAAATAGCATACATGTATATTTAGTTAGGTATGGATGAATAATCATGCCACATCAAACGTGTCATGGAGTCTGTACATAGCACATATGCATCTTTGCATGCCATGTGCGCATGATCATGCATGGAAATAGCATACTGTCACATAGGCATGAAATAAATATGGTGTATTCATGCCAGACCATAGATATGAATTGGTATGCAAAGAGCATACCGTTACATAAGTATGATGCATTCATACCATATCATACTACGCATAGAGTAAGTATATCAGGTAGAGTGGTAACTCCGTATTTATTTCACTCTTCCCTGGAGATATGTCATTTATCTACGGTAGATTCTGAGCATTTATTCTACAGTGTATTAAATGATTCTTAGTAGATTTCATTTATCCCCAAAACTAGGATCCTGTACCATAGTTTATGACTTACATAGCTATAAATCGCGAAATAAATATGTTTTATCCCACTGATTTCATGGAGATAACCACTCAGAATAGTCACGGAGTTCAATCATGTCCAAGCTAGATTCCCAAATTTTCACACTACCGAGATAAAAAACAATTATTATCATGCATAATGTTACGCATAAATCATTAACACTTTACAATACAATTTTGAGATTTTAATAGCACTTTAAAAACTAGTCCTCTGCTAGAATAGTGCTCCTGGGAATATGAACAGAAACACAAAGGAAAGTTGGGATTTCTAAAGTTGATTGTCACATTTGAGCAGTTATTGAAAACAGGAGCAAAAGTCACCGTTCCTTGAAACTCCTGAGCACTTCGCAGGTCTTGGTCGTTTCGTATACTAACCGCATCCATATTTTCAAACATCGGGGTTTCCTTACTTGACGTTGGAATCAATGAACTTTCACCTTGATCGCTTGGCTTCGCATTGCAGTAACAGAATTTCTGTCATTCATTCATTATAGTGGTCGGCAGTGAAATAGCATTTTGTCACCTTTTCAGAGATGCGACCTGTCTTCGTTTGGGCAATTTCCTTTGAAACCCCGGCGATTGATCACTCACTCTGCTTTTGTGCAGATCGGCGGAGGCTGGTATTTGAATAAAATATTTCTTTTGAGTTTTCATTGTGTGAAAAAATGCACTCAAGTCTTCATTGTTTAGTGTTTTCATTAGTTCACGTGTGACTTTCTCTCTATGGGGCGTGGAATCGTGAATTCCAAACGGACTTTGCTTGTACCATTTATCTCCTTTAGGGGCTCTGCATAGGAGTCAAGTAAGAAGGATTGAGACCTTGAATTTTTTTACGATATGAAACATATAATTTGTACATGGAGATTATGCATCTGTCTGGATTTTCTTTGTTTGGGTAAATGACTGTGGTCTTTGGCTACATTCCACTGCAATTCAAGCAAAACTTGTTGTTTTTAGATGTTCTCTCTACATACCGCAAAGTTTCTTGTCCGTTCATGATTTCCAAGAAAAACTGGGAGTTATCACCGTATTCGAGATCCCCATGTTCTTGACCGGCGCGTAAGGAAAGATGGACGCCCAGATGATACTGTATATGAGTGTACGAGTATATAATAACTGTCTTGGGTTAGAATAACCAAATAATCCGTTCCGCCACAGCATTTCTTCGTGTTCGTACTTTATCACAGCCGCTCTTCTTGCGGGCTTCAGGTAACCCTCTCTTGCAGATAACTTCATCTGTGCGTCTAACACTTTCCTATACTCCATAAATTCTTTATCCTTAAAAATGGACCATGATTTATGGAAAGTGTTATTGAAATGGTGCTGTATCATTGCAACCATTTCTTTTAGTGTCTGTGGAGGATACTTTTCATGATTCTCCTTCCTCACCTCGCACAAGAAGTAACGAAGGAAAAAGTTTAAGTCACTTGTACCAAACTCATCTAGATCTTTCAAAACTTTCAATCCACCATCTAGTCTACATCTCCACTTAGTAAACCAATCTCTAAATATTTTCATTACCCATTTAACTTTCTTTGCGGTGTTTAGTGGTATACTGTTTTCAATAAAGCTATTAATATCGCTTTCATTTACTGGAACAAATCTGTTGCTTGTTGACTGCATGCTGAATAATATCAAAATGACGACCGTACAAAATTCAAATATATACAGTGCCTAGAAATCATAATTTTATATCCAAACTATGGATTACAGTATACATGTACTATCACCTGGATACGAGATTTACAAAATACAAAAGTTACCACCCAGATACTCGAGAATACATCTATGTTTACATTTATGGAATAGCAAAATAATTTCATTTCAAGATATCATAAACACAGAGATATGGCAATTTTTTACATTTACGATTATAATGAATAGGAATTCCATGGTAAATTCCTAGAAATTTCATAGAGCATGGCTCGTGAAATAAATATGTTTTATCCCACTGATTTCATGGACATAAATGTCGAATCTACTCGTAACAAAAGCTATGTATTTTGTACATATAGATAGCTTTTGTTACTCGTACATTCTGAACATTTATCTCCTGAAAACAGTGGAATAATATATACTTACTAAATCCCCAATTTGTATACACTTTCGATTTTATTAAATGAACTCGAGGAGGATGTAATTGGGCATTGTTACCAAATGTTTTTGCAGTTTTCAAGAAATTACCACGGAATTGAATGATCATGATAGCAATGCAGAAGGAATGATGGTATTTCACAGATTCTCAGTGTCATGACAGCCTTGGAGATCTAATGTTTGTTAAATTAGCAATTCGATGGGTTCCTATTACTTTCATGCTCAACCTCTAGAGTATTTTCTTAAACGTGATCATATCACTGGCAACCTGCCACTGGCAAAGCAAAATCACAATCAAAGACAATGATTTCAATTAACTTTGAAAGATGTAAATGGGTCTGCATCACTATTCTGATTCAAGAAATGAAACATCGAATTTAGTGAATCATAAAACCATGCCGGTGAAAATTGAATAAAAAGTTGTAATTTCAACCAAGAAAGCACGAATAATATCGTGACTTTTTCGTAAAGACTTCCATTATAATGCAGCTCATGAAATTTCCTTATCATCAGCTTAATTTCCGCTTAATTATGATGCTTGTTAGCAAATACTGATTCCTTTGATATCCATTGTTTCACACTACTTATAAAGAGGACGTCATCTCGGTAGTATATAAATACATTAACAATTTGCAAAAATTTAGCTTTTTAAACACTGCTCAAATAATTTTTTGAACCACAGGAACGTAATCTCCGCAAAAAACTGTATCTTATGATACAAAAATTTTCACTGTATGCAGATACTTGTTTGAGTCGACACTCTACCTATCTATACTTGCTCTATGATACTATGAATGGAATTGTCATACGTTTCATACTGTGAATCATGCCCACTTTTTTCTGTACGGCTCCGCAATATTTCAGACATCATCCCCATTGTCTAAATTGACGTTTGAAAGCTGTTGTGGTGCATGAGTGCAGAATAATACTATTTTCAATGCGAGATGATTCTGTCTCATCGGTTTCCTCTAACAAGTTTAGGATGAAAGTTGCCTTCGAAAAGTGCAAGGAGATGCTATCGCAGCGCATTGGGTGCGTGGTACAGAGGCAGCAGGCTCTGCACCAACGATGAAACTCCCAACAAGTTTCGCTTGCTCTGTGGTTAGCGAAAAATTTGTCTATGCAGATTCCCAGCAAGTATCGCTGGTTGTGCTACCATTGTCTATAGTTTCTCGATCACATCTCATAAGCATTCACAGAAACTATTCTCTTTATCTACCACTTCTCCCATAGTTCCATCGTCCGTTTGACTTGTCTAAGAAAGTTGAAACAGTATTCAAAACACGCAATATATCTTGTCCTTGATCTTTAAAGTATAAACTATTGTCCATGATCTTTCAAGTGATTGTGTGATATAGTTTACAACTCGATGGGTGATAATTTTGATGTAGCCTACTGTAAAGATTCTCTAATGCAATAGTCTAATGTAAAGACAAGGAAAAATTCTCCAAAATATTTAGTCGAAAATTATTTTCAATTAACAGCTCACTTTACAAAACGGACCTTCGGCGTCCAGCATCTCACAGTCGATGGTAGCGAACGGATATATGGTGGTATGATGTTTCGGCTAAAGCAATGAAAAAGTTGCATTGATAAACACTTCTGGAAAAACATGTTTAAAACATGCTTTTTCTGCGTGTTTTAAACACTGTATTAAGCAATTCCCGCCCGGGTTTCGGCCTTCTACCTGGACGCTCAAACTCAGGAGGATAACTGCGATCTATAAAAATTCACGAGGCACTGATATGAACGGGTAGAATCTATAATACTGAAATGCATTTCTGAGTCTGCTAAAATCTAATAAGCAAAAAAAATTCTAGAAGTAATGGCGAAATGGCTAGGGAAAAATCTAAAAATAATGATATATATTTATGTAACACTGTACTAAAATATAAAAATGCGCATTGAGAAGTCCACTGTCTAGCTGACTCATTGTTATCTAATAATAAAATATCATTTTCCACAATGAACTCGATTACTGTAAATAATTTTTTTGTAAACGTAGACATTTGCAATATTTTTATCAAAAGTAATAAAAGAATCTATAGTTTGGCCCAGACTGCAACATTAGGTCGCCGATCATTACCTTTATCATAGATATCATCCGTTGTGAGCTTGCTTCCGTAGGATTGAGTCAATATCACATAACTCTTCGATGACGGATCGTATATCTAAAAAGGCAAATGTAATTCAACATTAGTGAAGGAACTGGTCTTGCATGATTTTCGAACAGAAATTCCATTGATTGTATAAACAAAAAATACCATATAGAATAAAGTTCATAACGACAACTGCTTTTCGAAAGCCTGCTATGCTTATATGTGTGGACCTATATTGTAAAATATTGCAATGGTTTTAACATAGTAGACATCACACATAATTAGCAACACATTATACAATGAGTGATAGGTTAATGCTGCAATTGAAAAATTAGAGCATCCTGTGGAGGTTTCAGTTCCTTTAAAAGATCATGATTCAGTGCAAGCTGAAAGCTCAACGATGATGTGTTTTTTTACTGTTGACATAATTGGATGAACAGGTTTTTCGTCGATGCCATTTACAAATAGCTTATGAATTTTCCAAAGTGATATCTGTCATATCATGGCGAATGACACTGATAATAAGCTCTTTCGCGCTCGTTTTTCATCTCCTTCTGACAATTGATGCTTTAGTTCCCTCTACTTTATTTTGCTATATCAGTAGTGTTTTAAATTAGCTCTTTCTATTTTCGGTGCTGCTATAATTTTTAGGTCATGCTTTAACTTACTGTGAATGTTCGACGAAGGCAATTGATTATTCAGCCTATCACTGATCTAGAAAAGAAGTGAAAATTGTTTGGTCATCTACATCGTTCTTGTACAAAATCTGCACTTAACTATGCGTTATGGCTGTGTATCAACTTAACAGATCTAAAACCATCGATCGATATCATTGTATTTGCATGCGAACATGAAAGCTATTGACTGTGTACATGTCAAGAAGCTGTGCCAGTCTACCATATATGTCAATAGTTAAATTAGCAATGTCAATGTAGAGCGACGTTGGATCTCAAATGTTCTTGTCAAATGCTGCGACTGTGTATGGTTAGCATGTTGAGAGGTTTGAATTAGGACTCAGCCACACTGCGAGCTTTTCCAAGCGTTTCCGAGCAAAGCGTTTTGCAGCAAATATAAAGTCATCATTAAAGGAGTTGTAGACTGCAACACTGCGAGCAAAGCAAGCGAGAGCGATTAATATCTTACGGGCATACGTTTGCTCGAGACGCTCGGGACGCTCGTGTTTGCTTTGCTTTCAGTGTGGCCAAGGCCTTACAGTGTCGTCGGACATGTTGGAAGCCTGCATGAAACAGGCCAATGTTGCCGAAAGACTGATTAATGTTCATCGATCCACTATTAACATCTGAATCAAAAGATTCAAGCAACGTGGAACTTTACAAAGCTACAAAAGGTCTGGACGCCCACGAAAGACGTCTTGGTCTGGACGCCTCCCGAAAGTCAGATCGATTGTCTACCTAATGTACATTAAGAAAACTTATATGTACAGTTTAGAATGAAGCAGTGACGTCTTAGACACAAATCAATCGTTTGCATTCCGTTGGCACCTGTTCTTACCGACCCAAAATTTGCCCACGTCTCTCTCCTTGTCACCTTATCGAATGAAATGGTCAATTAATCGAATTCATTTTCGATATCCGCAAAAGTCAAAAGTTGCATTTAATGATGATTATTCAATGTCGCTGCTCTTGCTGCAACCCTCTGACGGCTATAAACACGTATTGAGTGAATCGGGCTATCGCTTATATGATAAAGAGCGCATCATTCAGTAGTCATAAGGTGCATCTGTTCATTTTGGGGAGCAAGATAGCACCCCATTGGGAAGTTACCATTGGTCATCCAGCGTGCTTCGGTCACTGGTGAAGTTTCCATAGAAGTCATGCGGCCTCCTCTCCTTCTATGGACCATAAGAGTATCTCGGGCTGCCTTCGTTAGACTGAAACTTTTTAGAAAAAGGTAATAAAAGATACCTTTTAGAAAAAAGGTGAACAATTTTGTGCGAGGACTTTTTTAACAGTATAGTTAAGTTTAATCCGTTAAATATTAGACTGATCTTTATAGTCCGTCGCTGGTCATCTATGTTGCTTTTTGGTCATCTATATCCATCACATCCGTTAAAAATTGGACTGATCTTCATAGTCCGCGCCTTCTGCAGTCGATCTTACAATCACTTTATGGCAAACGACAAGTCGAGCAAAGATATGTTATGAAGAAATAAGGATACACGTATTAGAAATTACGCAGACTGCGTGAGTGCATGTCAAATTTTAAAACGTCTAGATTGCATATCATCGAGATCCAAAGAATATACAGTGCTATCCATCGTTGCATGAAAAATTTAAATGCTGTTGAGTGGAACCAAGTGCACTTTCAGATACTTAATTGTTTCTGAGAATTTGCAACAATATGCGCTTATCATAAGTTTGATATTTTTGTCATCCGGTTGTTGTATGCAGTACGCACGTTATCTTTCACTGAATTTCTAGCAGCATAAAGCATACAAAATTATTGAGAAATCGCATAGAGTAATTGTCTAATAATTTCAATTTTTCATTCGCTAAAAAATTTCGTCAAAAGCTTTAAAAGGATCACTAGCATAAAAAGCCCTCGACATAGAATCTTGAAATCACTTGTACTGGATTCCTAGCTACATATAACATAGAAATCCGTTGAGAAAACACTTGGGATAATTTTTTGCGTACTTTGAAGTTTTTCATTTTTTTTGCTTTTTTGCAAAAAAAACAAAAATGGCGGCTAGCTCAAAAAGCCCTCGACATAGAATCTTGAAATCACTTGTACTGGATTCCTAGCTACATAAAACATAGAAATCCGTTGAGAAAACACTTGGGATAATTTTTTGCGTACTTTGAAGTTTTTCATTTTTTTGCTTTTTGCAAAAAAACAAAAATGGCGGCTAGCTCAAAAAGCCCTCGATGCAGAATTTTGGAAATGCTTCCATTGGATTTTTCACAATTGAAAACATCGGAATCCGTTGAGAAAACACTTGGGATAATTTTTTTGTATTTCCACCTCATCGGGGACACCGTGTTCAGGCACCCATTTTCATTCATATTTGCAGGTCTTACAATCCATCATCCAATTAAGGTTATTGTAATATAGAATTTATTGGTGAAGATGCACTTAATTTCGGTAAATCAGAGTTGTTTCTTGTACGCTAACATGCTCGATGTCATAGCATCAGAATTTTGTCAGTTCACTACGTTTCAAGACTGAATGAATTTTGATACATAGAAAATGCAGTGCGTCACGCATGAAACATTTTCCCGCATATTGACAAGTACCGGGACCACAAGCAAGGTGAAGCAAGGACAGAAATTATTTGTTAAATATTATCATGCTGCAAGGCATGATCAACGGCTTATCAACGGCAAGGCCTTCGGTCATTGGAAGCAAAAGTGTTGGGTAATTTCAAAATAAAAATGCAACTACGTCACGTTTCATAGATGCGATGACGGACGTCACGCTTCATTGATGCAGCGACATCACGCTTCATCGATGCAACGACGTCACGTTTCATTGATGCAGCGACGTCACGTTTCATTGATGTAGCGACGTCACGTTTCATCAGTGCAACGTCACGTTTTTGATGCAACGACGTCACGTTTCAGATTTCGAGCTTTCGAATTTTAAAATGCGAAGAGACAATTCAAGCAAGTGGAAACGATGTTGCAAGATATCTCAGAATCATAAAAAATGTAAAGCTACAGCTACCCTGTCCGGTGTAGATGAGTTTTCTATATAGCTTCTTTGAGTTTGTGATTTATACTCTGATGTCTTTCACTCACCTTCATGCCAGGTAAGAAGAATCCGACAGTTTGTCTGTGAGGATATTTTGCCAGTTGTTTTTTAATCTTTACATCGGATGCTCCGGGAATATAGCTGATTGCACCCATTTTCAAGTCACATACAGTTGGTAGGTGAAGGTTTTTCAGGACATCATGTAAGCAGATATAATTCCCTGAAGAATGAATGAAATTCATCTTTAAATCTACAGCTTTACATAGCTACTTTCAGGACGTTGTCTCGACATGAGATATGACTGGGATGGTAAATACATTCGGTTATAATCTAATTGCACAGCGCCACAAGCGTCGTGGATTCAAATCAAACCATCAATTTTATAACTTGATTTGTGGAGGTGTTACATGCAGCATTAACAGTGCAGCAGACTCAAATTTTGTTTAGAAAACCCAAGGTCTGCCCAAAACCCAAGGTCCAACCTTAGCTGGTGTCTTTTATTGACTTAATCGTTGCCATTCTCTTTAGATATTCAATCAACTAATACAGCTGCTTCACGACAAAGTGGTCATTTTTACTAACTCGCAAAAGCAACTTTTAACCGGTTTATACCACCGTATTTTCTCTACTTTCCTTAGCTCTGCTAACGTCACATACATGCATGCGGTGTAAACAAAAGTCCTTAACTCGCAAAGTTCTTGGATGTACATCGAAGCAATTCACTTCATCATATTCCTAGCAGCTATGAATTCTATCCAGTCTCGGCTTTATGTCGAGAAGTCGACTGAGGCTTCTTTGCTTCAGGTCAATAAATACTTCTGTCAAATTTCACGCTGTCTGTAGCCTGCATGTATATCACAGTCTCCTATTCCACATAGGCTGCATCTGCATTGGCGGGTGCATTGAATAAACAATTGGTTTTGTACTAATGCAAATAAAATTGTGGTGCAACGTCTCAAAGGTAAATTCTTATGGCTTGGGTGGAAGGTTAAACTTCTCAGTAATGACACCAGCCGTGACTATTCAAAATATAAGTTTCGACTCGTACTTACAGTCATGCATATCTTACTTTAAGTGCAGTCAGAAAGTGCAGTCGCCACTGGTGCCAAGTTTAAAACTCCTTTAAATGTAATAAAAATGTTATGAATGACAAGAGTCCGCTTTAGTGAGACAAAAACAATTGAGAAAAATCCTTAGGAATGTATTCGGTATTTACTGCATACCGAAGTCAGTAATCCATCTAAATCGATTAGGAACCTAAATGGTGGCTTACTAAATAGAAATGTGAATATCTAAAGAAAATAACAACTATAAAGTCAACAAAAGGCACCAATACCCTTGATTCCCCGACCGCACTAGCCTGACCCAGGAATTGAGCCGAAGTCCTCGATTAAGACAAGCTTGTACCTTCACCGCTAAGCCACGCCGACCGAACACAAGAATACGAGTGAAGGCAGAAGTCACCTCCAAATGATACCGACAGCTCATTGTCATATTATTGCATAAAATTTTGTAGTTCTGCTTGAAAAGCATGTGGTTGCATTGTGATTCAAAATCTGAGCAGCAAAGCTTTTTTTAATTATCATCCCCTATTATTATTGACCGAATGCAACCAGCATTTATTTTGTAGCGGGACAACATATCAGCAAGTCATGCGTCAAGTCACGTTAACTAGAAATGTGTTGAAATATTTAGCATCGCAACTGTTAAATGTTGTAAAAATAGTGGATCCAGTGGCGGGAGCAGCTAATCGATTCCGCACGATTATTCGTGTTGCGGAATCGGTACTTATTGGTTATTCCCCCTCAGGTTTTCAAATTTGTCTAAAATCTGCCCAAATGAATCAATCGTCACCAAACTTCAAGTAGACGTACTTATGCATATTTTCTACCCACATGCAAAAATCTATGCAAATCCGACAAGTACTTTCTGAATTAGGGGCGATAGCGTGACGTGTAGCGATATCAACAGCTTCATTTGACTTCTTCTGTTCGACGCATTATTGTTACTCGTTCGTGTGTGCATTGTTCTCTCTCCCTCTTCGTTTCATCTACTGCTATTTGAAATCGTCCCACGAACAATACCTTGCCACAACTTTCTCAAGCCAAAAATGTTAATATAAAGAATGTGGCCTGATCATCATCACTTCACGAGTTGTCGGGAAATGACTTTGTTGACATCAAGTGCTTTCTGCTCAGACGAGGTCAGACGAAGTCAAATCAAACTGCAGAGATCGCTGTACTACAAGTTATCGCTCCTAATTCAAAACGTACTTGTCCGATCTGCATAAATTTTTGCATGTGGGTAGAAAATATACTTAAATACGTGTCTCTAAAATTTTGTGACGATTGATTCATTTTTGCGGATTTTAGACAAATTTGAAAACGTGGGGGGAGATAACCCATAAGTACCGCGGAATCAATAGTGCGATTTTTGAATGACCAGGAATCGTGCGGTTTTTTGCAATGTGAATTCTCAATGAAATTTGCTTGATGAGGTAAAAGCAATGATCCTATTCACTCTTTCACCGTTTGAGATAATTGCAATGAGTGGTTGCTCGTTCCTTAGATCATGCATACCTAGACAGAGTTGCCTTGTGAAAGCGCTATGGGAGCTCCCCACATAGCATCAAACACGTCTGCATAGGCCAGGTACACCCAGAGTTGGAAGTGGGTCAACCAAACCTGGCCCATGACCCACCTGACCCACCGACTTTTCACGAAAACATGACCCACGACCCACCTGACCCACGCGATTTTGTGACCCACCTGACCCACCTGACCCACCTGACCCATGACCCACGACCCACTTCCAACTCTGGGTACACCATTCATACGAATCATAGGCCTACATGTTGTCAAGGCAGTCAAACATAGTAGGTCCCTATGATGATGCATCTGCGCATTGAAATCATATAAAATACATTGACAACAATGCGTATTAATGCCCAATTAACATTTAACGTGCAGACCGTGAACATAACCCGGTTACAACTGCACCTGCAGATTCGCTAATTATAACGATTGTAGAGTTCCAGTTCGCATGGGCATTGAATAGAAAGAAGTCCTCAGACTAGAAATATTTAAGCACGAAAATTCCATGGCAGCAGTAGGCGCTGCACTTTTCGCGCAACAAGGGCTCGTCAGTACGGCTCGGAATTGCCAAAAGTAGCTTAAAATATCTAAAATAGCTGAGCAAGGGAATACACAGCGGTCTGTTCTGTATTTATCTTCCCTGGCTATGCCATCCGGTTAATCATAATTGAAGATTATGGAGTGCCAATTCTAGATATTTCAAGCTATAGTCTGGGCCATTCCGAGTAGTATTGACGAAACCTTGTAAGGCGAAACGCAGTGTGTAAGGTTGTCACAGAACTTTTGTGTTTAAAATTGTTCAAGTCTGAGGACATCTCCGTACTATACATTTGATTAAGAGTGGCTATTCCTGTAAATATTTATGAATAAGATATGCCGCTGGCTAAATCAGGAATCAAAAAATCTTGAAGTCGATATTTCGGTATTCTTCTTCAGGACCAAATAACAACTGATAACAGGAACAAGGTGAGAGAGTCACACAGCCAGCTAATACAACTCAAGACGTACACAAGCTATCGATCAACGACATCAGAATAATCAGAAACACAGAAAATAAAATACCAACTATTTATAGAAGATAACATCCTAGCAAATTACTCATAAAAACGAAAGTAATGTTTCACCAGAACAACCATTTACCAGAGAACTGAAATTGTCACGGATATGAAGACTTTCCAATGACAATCTAGCGTGAAAGTTGCGCTCTATGTTCAGAATCTTCCACTTAAAACACTGGTCTGGAAAACCGTGATGCTCATTTGCCACATGTTGGTAGAAGGATGATGATGATGTAATATGCTCTTTGATTCTTGTTTTGATGGCACGCGCTGTTTGCATCAAAACAAGATTCAAAGAGCATATTACATATATGCTATATTTATATTATTACATATATTATATAGTTGTATTAGCTAGCTGTGTGACTCTCTCACCTTGTTCCTGTTATCAGTTGTTATTTGGTCCTGAAGAAGAATACCGAAATATCGACTTCAAGATCTTTTGATTCCTGATTTAGCCAGCGGCATATCTTATCTCCGTACTAGATTTGCTAATGTTTTGCAAACGTTATAAGTCCAATAGTGATTTATTGATGCATAATTATGCTTATCTCAGGGCTGATAGAAGAGACAGCAAATACCTACACTCCTACAGACATGTTCGATAAGAAATGATTTATAAAGACCAAAAGAACCAAAACCGTAAAATAAAAATATTGATGATATACTTCATGGCACATGTACATGATGTAGTACTTGCATTACTTCTATGATGGCAGATTTGCAGTCAAATCCTATAAATAGATTATCAAGACTTTTCATCCCTTTTGTGTGTCCTGATTTATTATGCTGTTTTCTCAAACATTTCCAAATGGAGTGTCTCATCAATTAATAGGGTAGTTATAATTTCAGTCTAAATAGACTGTGAGTGTCCCCGCCTCTTGACCTCTACTGGCTGGACTCTGTCCTTCTTTCAAATGCCTGAGGTACATTTCAGTCGATAGTGACTCTACTAATTTTTTTTGATAGATGCTAATTTTTCTCTACTATAAATTTAATTTTTGAGGCTGTGCATCTTAAATGTACAGGACCGCGCTTGGTCGCGTTTGAGCGTCCAGGATTTAGTGGTCGAAACGCGATTGTCCTGACCAAGTTCCTGTTGATGAAAAAATGAAGCTTTTATGTCACTACTCCCCATACTTGGGGCTTGGACGAAGCTGACATAGTCAGACTTATGGAGTGTTGTAGTACTCTTAGTCCGGATGCCCTTCCTGCCGACTTCCAATGACATCTTCGGGGCTCGACCTCTGGGCCGAAAGATCGCTAGGCCAAGCACTTAACCACCGTAGTAATGGGTAAAAGACCGTTCCAGGACACCATAAAATCAAAAAAATTGGTATGTTTAAAAACGACATAAATTCATGAATTTGAACCCTTTTTCAGGTTTTTAAGACCTAAATACATGAATTTAGTCCATTCAAAAAGTACCATTTTTTCAAAAAATGGTATTTTTAAAAACGACATAAATTCATGAATTTGAACCCTTTTTCAGGTTATGAAGACCTAAATTCATAAATCGGCTAAAGCCAGAGGAGCTTCGCTCCGATTTGGGCGTTTTTAAAAATACCCAATTTTCAAATTTTTCAAAATCTCAAAATTTGAGAATTACAATCGGGCGAAGCCCTAGAACCTTCGGTTCGATTTTCATTGCTTAAATCATGACCGTTCCAGGACACCAAAAATCATAAAAGTTGAGAATTTCAAATTCATGAATTTTATCCATCTTTCAGGTTTTTAAAATATATCATGTGTCTAAAAATATTTCTTTAAAAGTGGAAGAAACAAAAGTGGAAGAAACAGCAAGAATATATCCTTCAATATCATATGAACGTAGTTCTGCTACCCCCTCCCTTCTGTCTTCTAGGGGTCCCTTAAGAAATTTTTTTATTATAAAATGAGCAACATAAATAAGTTTTTTAAATTATATGGAACGCAAACTACGACAAATTTCGACCTAAAGAAAATCGCAAATGAATTAGGAATAAAGAATTTTCATGTTCTAATGAGAGACGAATTACAATTCCTAAAAAATAAGCCAACAGGAACCTTCAGTTCCCGGAACAAAGTTCCATCAATAACTGTAAATTTCGTAACCAATCTCCATACGTCAGATGAAAAAGGCGTACATTGGTCAGCAGGACAAAGAAATATAAACTGTTCAAATTATTATTTTGACTCATACGGACTTCCACCTACGAATGAAGTAACAGAAATACTTGGCAATGGAATTTATAATACGTTTCAAATTCAAAAACCGGGAACTACTTATTGTGGACAATTATGTTTATACGTTTTGTACAAATTACAAAAAGGAGTATCATTTCTAGATATTATGTTAGAGTTAAACAATCTATAACTCAAGCGAAGCTAGCTAAAGCGCCACCTAAAGGTTAAAGCTCTGTTTTCTGTAATTCATTTTGATAAAAACGACTCTGATATCCTCATTATCTAAATCTTTAATTTCATAAGTAATCGGATAACTTTGATTTATTTTAGAAACTTCAAATATTTCTTTAGTCCAATAGCCAACAAAGCCTTTTTCAAATTTATTCTTATATTTAAATATTCTAACTCTATCTCCAATTTTAAATTTCGGCTTAAGTTTCTGCAAATTCGGATTACTCTCATTCAAATTATTATTCTCGAATATTTTCTTTCGTATCAAATCAGGGTCGTCAGAAGCATTCTTTGGGGTTTCTTCAATACCAGAATGAACTTTATTATTGTACTCTTCTACAACTCCTGGTAATATCTTCAAACATTTCTGATTTCCTTGCTGAGTAAATTTCTTGAATAATTTATTTTTTAACGTTCGATTGAATCTTTCTATCACTACAGCTTTTCCTGCATTTTCAGTTGAATAAACAATTTCAAATAGTGGCTGAACGTTTCGGTTATAAAATTCCGATCCTTTATCAACAAACAATTTCCTTGGCTTTCTATTACTTTCTTTAAAGATTCCTTCAAACGCATATTTAACTGATAGACCACTTTTATTTTTTAAAGGCTTTACCCAAGCGTATCGTGTATATAAATCTATAACGGTCAATGCGTATTTGTAGTCCCTTTCATTCGGCATATGAATAAGATCAGCACTCCAAATATCATCTTTATTAAATACTTTTACTTTCAATAAATATTTAGGTCTTCTATATTCCTTGTGGATTTCAGACGCATAAACGTCTAAATTATGATTTTCATTTAAACCCTGACCGAATAATATTTTAGCTTGTAAAGCTTTTTTAACAAACATTCTTTCAATTTTTTCTCTAAATGTAGGATTCTGAATACTATCTAATTCTTGAATCATCTTCTTATCAGCTGCATGTCGAGAACTTAGATCATGATTTCGATAAGCTAAATCATGCCTGTAAGCTGCGGCATCTACTCTATTTATCGGTTCTTCACCTGGTTTCGGATTATTATTCTCATCTAGTCTTATATCTAATCGAGTTCCTGGCCCAGTATATGAATGACCAGGAAGATGTTTTTCTTTCGAATATTTACTCCAAATAAATCCAGGAAAGTTTTCTAATGTTTTTTGTATGTCACCACCGTAGGTAGTAGCCAAACTTTGTTTGTCGTCGTTACCTTCATAAATTTTACAATTTGAGTTTTTATTTTTGTTTAATAGATAATTCAATAAATCTAAATTAGAAATTTTTAATTTAGTTAAATTTTCGGAATTTGTAGAATTCATTTTAAAAGATAAAAAAAAATTAAAAAGATAAAATAAAATAAATGTTTTACCGAAAAGAACCAAAGGTTCTGAGGTTATTACCTTATCATACTAGGACTTAGATATATTCCAGAACCATCTTTTGTTTCTTTAATTTCAATTAAATCATCAACATTGTGGAGAATATTTTTAAGAACTCGTTTTCCTTCATCAACTAATTTACTAATAAAATTATCTACTATTCCTTCTCCCCTAGCAACTTTCTCTAACTCTCTGTTATGACGTTTTTGTTCTTCTAATGCTGCCTTCTCTGATTTATTTTTATTTACTGCTTGGACAATACCAGCTGTCCCACCTGCAACACTTCCTGCTGCAGCTATGCCTCCTATTATTAGTGGAATTAATGGGAGAATCCCGCCATTCTTTTCTTCTTGTAATTGAATATTCTCTATCATTGGTTTACTTATGTAATACTTTTTTTTATTAATAGTAATAGTTTTAGGGGTATTTTTGTCAACAATATTACGTAATTTTAATTCAACAGTTTTATTATTAATATTACTTTTCGCTTGCGACATTTTTAATAAAAAAATTTTAAGTTATCAAAAATTTAAATCTATTCTAGTTATGAAAAAATTTCAAGTTACCAAAAAATTTTAATCTATTCTAGTTATTAAAAAATTTTAAGTTACTAAAAAATTTTAAGTTACCGAAAAATTTTAATCTATTCTAGTTATGAAAAATTATAAGTTAAGAATTTTTAATCTATTCTAGTTATGAAAAAATTTTAATTAACTTATCAGAGCGAAGCTCCTCTGGCTTTAGCCTATCGGACCAAAGGTCCTAAGGTTACTAACCGATCCTTACCATCTTTCCATTAAGAATTTCAATAGAATATTTTACATCTTCTAGCAATAAACCATAAGCCATTAATGAAGTTGTGGAATCTTTCTTTTCAATATTAATTGTTACATCACAACCATTTTTAATAATATCTTCAGATTGTGCACTTAAATCGAAACAGAAAATTGGATATAAATGTCTCCAATCTCCAGGAGTTAATTGTGGTTCAACTCCAAATTCTGTACAAAGATTTCGATAACAATCATATCCTTCCATAAATTGATTATTGGTATCATCGAATCTTAATGGATCAATTGGATATCGGGTTTGATTTAATGAAACTTGTAAACTTCGAATTGTATTAATATGAAAAATATTGTTGTTCTTATCAAAACTTGGAGAATTATTTCTTTGAAATGTTAGTAATAAATATCTTGGAGTATTCGCAGTTCTAGTAAAATGCCAGTTAAATCTTTGTTCGGAAAAAGTTACTGAACTAGCAGTACGCTTTAGAAAATTTACTGGAATTGGTTTGTTAGTATTTAATCTTTTTGCAATAGCTGTTTCAACCTCTAAACTAGGAGTAATATGCTTAATCCACCATTCAAGTCTATCAATTTTTAAATATGCTTTTTTCCCAGTCTTACCAAAAAAGATTAATTCATTATTTGCTGTACGATGAATTATTAATTTAAATTTTAATTGATCTGATATTTTATCATAATCTAAATATCCGAATAATGGAGACAATGACCAATTTACTGTCTGTTTACTTTTTTTGTTAAATTCACGTCTTTCTTTATATGCATCATTATTTGTTTTATTTAAATGTTTTGCAATATTTTCTACATCTTTCGCAATTCCTGCTGCATCTGTTCCAGCGTGAGTTAAATCATCAATAATTATACCATCATTAGTATCAGGAAACCAACCTTCGATTTCATACTTTTTATTATTTTCACCAATTGTTACAAATCTAAGCATTGTATCAATTACACCTGGAGAATCACTTATTGTTTCTATATTTTGAGTTGCAACATCTAAACGCATTTGTGTAAATAATCTTGGAAAGAAATTATTCTCTAGTGCAATATTATCGGTTTCTGGTAATGGTGTTGTAAAATTGGCATCACTATACAAAGAATATTCACAGTGTAAAAATGAATCAGGTAGATATAAATAACTCTGCTGATTATCAACTTCAAAAATTAAATCTCCTCCAGTATTTACTCTACTGGAAGATCCGGGATTCATAGCAATTCTTATATAGTCATTCTTTTTTTGATTATAACTGACGAACGGAGGATCGTCTAATCTAAATTTATTTTCGATAAGCGAAGACATTTTTATAAAAAATAATTTGACTTTTTGTTTTTCTCCCAGACAGAAAAAATTCTGCTAAAATAATTTTACTTAAATAATTTTACTAAAATATAATTTTAGAATTTTGCTAGCCCATTACCTCTTATTTCTTCAATTGTTTTTTTATTATTTTTATTTTCATTATGTTTACTATTAGACGGAGCTCCGCTCCTCAAGGTTTCACCCCCCACAGTTATGTTAGCAATTTTGTTTTTTGTTTCATCTGAAAGTTTTTTTAAATTTTTTAGTTCTTCAGAATCATTCCTAAGTTTACGAATAGCTTCTAGTTGTTTTAATTCGTTTTGAGATTTAACAGCATTTGATATTGCACTAGCTGTACTACCTATAGCAGCTGCTCCTTTTGCAGCAGATGTAATCAAATCTTTATTATTTTTAATTAAGTTAACGATACTTCCAATACCAGAAAAGATGCCAGCCCCTTCTTTTTGAAACGTCTTTTCTAGGAACTTTTGTGTTCCGACAGTTTCTACACTATCATAATGGTACACAGGTTTCTGAGATGGTTCATGAGCAATTTTATTATTTGATGCAAAATGTTTAAGATTGTGTTTATAAATTATAGGCATTTTTTAGGATTAAATTTGACTTTTGAGAAAAAAATATTTACGATTGGTTAGTAACCTGAGGACCTTTGGTCCGATCGGCTAAAGCCTCGAGGAGCTTCGCTCCGATAGGTTAGAAACCCAAGACTTCGTCGATCGGCTAAAGCCTCAGGACAAGGTCCGATCAAGATTTACGTTTGTGAATGGACAACAACTTCGAGATAACTTTATTAATTGACTGTTGCACTTTATCTATTGCGTCAAGCAGCGTGTGATGTACTTTAATTTCTTTTCTATTAACTTGCATTTTCACCTGATTCATCTTCAACGCCGTTTTAAGTGCATTTAACTTAATTTTAAGAACATCTAATTGTATTTTAACAGAATCTAACTGTTCTTTATTTTCTTTAGAGTTTTCTTGTAAATTTTTCTTTAATTCATTTTCTAAATTGATTTTAAGAGTTTTCATTTTATCAACTTTTTCATTAAGTGAGTTTACTTCATTTATTATTCTATTCATCTTTTTCATTTGTTGAGTAATTTTAGAACTCAATTCATCAACACTTTTTTGGAATGTAGTTTGTAACTGCTTTAAATTTTTTTTAATTCTTTCAGGAAGTTTTTCTATTTCATCTTCTAATTGTTCTTTTAACATTTTTATCTGATGTTTATTTTTAATTACAGCAGATTTTAAATTTAAAGAAAGTAATATTAAAATTTTTGATTGTTCAGAAATCTTTTTAAAAAGTTTTGCTATATCTGCTTCTAGCTCTCTATCCTTTTTATCAAGTTTTAATAATTTTTCGTTTAATGATTTGTCATTAAGTTTAAGCAACTTTAATTCATTCATCAGTGGAACCAAAACATCGTTTATATATTTTTCTTTTAAATCATTGATTTGTGTATCAACATATTGTTTATTTGTTAACTCTGTATTTTGTTGCGGAAGAATAGAAAGATGCAATGGACCAGATAAAACGTCTCCAGTTTTCATGATATAATTTTCTATCTCTATTTCTAATTCACGATTATTCGGGATATATGCACCTCCACCAACATTTGGTAACATCATTTTTAAAACAATAAAAAAAATGAAAGTTTTTCTAATAACAATAAAAAAAATAAAATTTTTTCTAATAAAAATAAAAAATAAAATTTTTTCTAATAAAAATAAAAAATAAAATTTTTTCTAATAAAAATAAAATTTTTTCTGATAAAAATAAAATTTTTTCTAATAAAAATAAAAAATAAAATTTTTTCTAATAAAAATAAAAAAATGGAAAATCCAAATTTAAAAAAATTATATTCGCCCGCATCATCCTGTTCTTCTTATTCGACGAGATCAACGGGATTTGAAAATAAATGTTTTGATAATAATAATAATAATAATAATAATAATAATAATCCATGTATAGATGTTAATATTTTATTTCAATTACAAGCCGAAATATTTAGAGAACAGACAAAAGGTCTACCTTCTATAGAAACTAATTATTGTTTATTTCCGGGGGATCCATTTATTAAATTTATGGAGATTGTAAGTAAATATAATGATGTAGCTTATGTTGAATTAAATAAAGAAAATATGGTTATAATAGGTCATAATAATGTTTATGGATTTATTAGAGCAGTGTTACCAATTAGTAATACTGATTGGATAGAAACTAAAATTATTAATTATATCAATATTAAAGAATTAGTTAAAAAATTAAAATCTTTTTCCAAAGAAAAAATAAGATTATTTGTTGACGATCAAAATCAATATAACATTCACATAGAGAGTAAAAAACAAAATGAAGAATTATTATGTCAAGTTTATTATAGAGACACAATTTATAAACAAGAAACATTAGAAATGCCCCAAATATATGATGATGATACGTATATAGGATTATATTCCAACTTAAATATTAATTTATTAAAATCTTATATAAATGGTTTAGCTCAACAAGAGAAAATTTATATGTGGTCTACACCTTATACTATTAACAATGACCATAATCATATTCATAATAAACGAACCGAAGATTCTAGGGCTTTGCCCGATCTTAAAGAATCTTATGATAATAATGATGATTCTGTAACATCTGAAAAAGGTGTAAATGGTAAAAAAGATTATAAAAATATTAGTAATTATAAAAATTTATCTAAATTTCATTTTCTTACAATTGAAAATAATAATGATGGCATAGTTGAAGATACTGTTAGACAACTATGTGTCGGGTCTACAAAATTTAAATTAGGATTTACATCTAATCAATTTAAAATTTTATCATCTTTAACTAAAACTAAAAGTGATTCAAATTATGGTGGTGTTATTAAATTTTCCAAAAGAGATCAAAGACCAATATTTTTCTCTATTATATTATTATCAGATAAGAAATGTAATTTAGAATTAGATATTCCAATAAGAGAATGGTATCCTATCATGGAAGGGCATCCTATACCAAAAAGTGTAATTTATGATGATGAAGAAACAATTTATGATGATGATGAAGAATCAATTTATGATGATGAAGAATCAATAGTTAGTGAAAAAAAATTTAAATTATCTTTTGATAAAACATTATATGATGAAACTTAATAAGATAAAACTTAATATGATAAAACTTAATGTGATAAAACTTAATGTGATAAAGAAAAAAAATAACTAAAGAACGTGAAATATATAATAATATAAAATAACACTCAAGTCCTTGATATTAGAATGTTTATATCTAAAATTAAAACACAAATTTTTTCTTAAATTTTCTCTAAAAAAATAAAAAAAATGGAAAATACCAAGTTTTATTGTGTCTTATGTAAAAAAAAGTTGCAAACAAAAAGAAGTTATCAATCTCATCTACAAAGTAAAATGCATTTACAAAATGTAGAACGAGTTGATGAAGGAAATATATTAAAATTAAATAGTTATAAAAACTATCTAGAAACATTGCCTACTGATATAAAAGTTAAAAAAATGTTTGATGATTATTCACATTCGGAATATAAAAAAGTTTTTAATAGTGAAGATGAGACCATACAAACTGAAGGTTCTAGGGCTTCGCCCGTACATGGGACATCGGAGATGTCTTTCAGGGCTTCGCCCGTTGAATATAATGAAACCGATAAAACTTTTTCTGATATTCTAACCAACTTTTATAATATATTTAAGAAATCTTTCAAATGTTATATGAATGTAGAAGTACTTTATACAAAAAATGGACCTGATGGAATTCCTGAAGAAATAATACAAGGACATTTTACAAATTCACAAGAAATTCATAATGTAAATGATATACAACCCATATTTGAATCGATGATACTTAAATTAGAAAATTGTATAATTGAAGCCCAGTTACGTGAATCTGGTTGGAGATTTGTTAAAATACTATCTAAGAAAATAGTAATTGATAAATATAAAAATAATACTGGTGGTAGTTATGTTTCTTTACCTTTCAGTTCACCACAAATAATCAACATAAAAAATGAAGATGATTATTGTTTTCTGTGGAGTATTATAGCACATTTACATCCTGCAGAATATCATAAAGAAAGACTAAGTCATTATAATAAAGAAGAATACATAAATGAATTTGATCTTTCTGATGGCTTAGATGAATTTCCATATGATTATAATAGATTAATAAAGTTTCATAAAAAGAATAAAAATTTAATTGAAGTAAATGTTTTTGAATTAAATGTGAATTATGTTTCTATTGGTAGAATTATTCCACTTTACTCAGATTCAAAAAAATTTTATTTGAATAATAAAAATTTATGTCAATCAGAAATAGTATATAATGATAGAGGAAATTACATGCATCATAATATTTTTTACCAAGGAAAAATAATATGTACTGAAAAATTTGAACTTGTTAAAACACTATCACCAATAATGATTAATCATAATAATTATAAAGGACGTACTGATGATTATAATTACAAATATTCATCTTTATCTTCAGAATAACAACAAAAATTAGAAAATTTAAATAAAAGTTTACAAAAATGTAAAATAGATTATCAACAACAAATAAAAATGTTGCTACAAGAATATCACCATAAATATCAAAATGAGATAGAAACAATTCAAAAATTAAATGAAGAAAATAATAAAGAATCGGCTAAAGCCAGAGGAGCTTCGCTCCGATTAAATAATGAAGAAAATAAAGAATCGGCTAAAGCCAGAGGAGCTTCGCTCCGATTAAATGAATGTTTAAAAAAATGTCTACAACAATATAAAGAACAATATGATAAAGAATATATTTATCAGCTACAAATATTAAATCAAAATTATCATCAAAATACATTTGATATTACAAAAGAAATTAATGAAACACATGAAATATATCAAGATAAATTTGAAAAACTAGAACAGTCAAAACAACCAGCACAAGCGAATATATTATATTATCAGGGACATTTTATATTGTGTAAAGATGTTTCTATATTCACAAAAACTTCAGATAATACAAATTTTCCTTGTCTTCAATGTATGACAAGTTTTAGAACTTTAGAAGAAATGAATAGACATTTGGAGAATTGCCAACAAAATGAAGCAGTTCAAAATACTTTTCCTAAAGATGATTATTTAGAATATAATAAATGGTATTTTAAAAATAAAGTACCCTTTACTATTTATTGTGATTTTGAAGCATATAATGTTAATATGACACAAAATCGAACGGAAAGTTCCAGGGCTTCACCCGATTCTGAAAATTATAATTCTGAAAATTATAATTCTGAAAATTATAATTCTGAAAAAAGTGCGCCTGAAAAAAGTGCACCTGGAAAAAGTTCAGCTGAACAAAGTAAAGAAAAATATTTATTTGAACAAAAACCATTATGTTGGGGAATGTACATTCATTCAAATTATCCTGAATTATTTAAATCAGAATATTTTCAATACTATGGTGAAGATATTTCAGAAATGTTTACAAAGAAAGTAGAAGAATTACAAGGACGTTTTTCACAATTGCTTGAAACAAATATTCCAATGATGCCATTAACAGAAAAAGAAAAATTAAATTTTATTAATGAAACAAAATGTTATTACTGTGGAAGAGAATTTACAAAAAATTATAAAAATGGCAAAGGTAGATATCTTGACAAGCGAAGCGACGGCTCTGCCGTCAAGGTAAAAGATCATGATCATCTAAATGGATTATATAGAGGTGCAGCACATAATTCTTGTAATCTTAATGCTAATAAATTTAAATATAACTTTGTTCCTTTATATTTCTATAATGGTTCTAAATATGATTTCCATCTAGTAATGAAAGATTTATTTTCATCTGAAAAATTACAACAACAACAAATAAATGTACTATGTAAAACAGAAGAAGAATATTTTTCAATGCAATTAGGTTGCATTAGAATTTTATATGCATTTAGATTTTTTACTCCTTATTCATTAGATGTTATGGGAAAAACTTTGAAATCTGAACAATGTAAAATATTAAATAAATATAATTTAAAACCTTTAAAAGGAATATTTCCGTATGAGTATATAGCCTGCGGCTCACAGTCGAAGACTGATATAACTGGAGATAAAACCTGTGGTTCACAGTCGAAGACTGATTTTAATTCTGTGAATAAAATTATGGAAGAAAAACAACTTCCTCCAATAAATAAATTTAAATCAGCATTAAAACAATCAAAATTATCTGATGAAGACTATGCAGAAGCTGAAAAAAATTGGAGAGAGTTAAATTGTAAAACAATGTATGATTATACAATGAAATATCTACAGATAGATGTATTAATACTAGCTGATCTTTTTGAAAACTTTCGTGATATGTGTTTAGAATATTACGGAATAGATCCATGTTATTGTTATTCTACACCAGGTTTAACATGGTTAGCAGGATTAAAACATACTGGTGTTCAAGCCGATGGCTCTAGGACAAAGTCCGTTAAACTTAAACATTATAAAGAAAATACATATGATAAATTATTATTTTTTGAATCTGGAATTAGAGGTGGAGTTTCATCAGTTTTAGGTAATAGATATGTTAAATGTTATAATAAGAAAGTAAATCCTGATGATTATGGAATAATGAAACCTTTATCTCCAGAAGAAAAAGAAAAAATATTAGAAATTTTTCGAACGAAACGAGAAGGAGTAGAACGTGAAAAAGCAATTGATGAATTCATGAGAGAAAACTATTTGTTATATTATGATTTTAATAGCTTATATTCTTCTTGCATGATACAAGAATTACCAACAGGTGAAATGTCATGGTGTAATATTCGTACGACATCAGAGATGTCTACTAGGGCTTCGCCCGTTCTAGATTATCAAAGAACATATGATGGTGAAAATAATTTTGGTTATGTATATGAAGTTGATTTAGTATACCCTGATTATATAAAAGATAAAACAAAATATTTTCCTTTCTGTCCCGAAAACAAAATTCCTAATATAGAAGATTTTTCAGATTATCAAAAATCTTTAATTCCTAAGAAATATAGACCAACAAAAAAACTTATGTTAACACAAAGCAATAAAGGAAAGTATGTTGTTGAAGGAAGAATGCTAGATTGGTATTTAGATCATGGAATGATTCTCACCAAAATACATCGAAAACTAGAGTATAGAAAATCTAGGTGGTTAAAAAATTATATAGAGTTCAATATTGAAAAACGTAAAATAGCTAAAAGAAATAAAGATGATTTTGGAAACGTGTTTCTTCAAATTAATGAATAATGCATTTTATGGTAAGACTTTAGAAAATGTGCGTAATAGACAAAATATTGAAATAGTTTATGATAAAGATAGGTTTCAAAATTTAACAAGGAAACCTACATATAAAAGAACTACTAGATTTAGTGATGAACTATGTGCTGTACATTTACGTCGAATTAGCGTAAAACATGATAAGTTTAATTTTATTGGTTTCACTATATTAGAATTAGCTAAACTATTTATGTATAGATTTATATATGATTATTTAGCACCTGCTTATGGCAAAAACTATAAATTACACTTTACAGATACCGATTCTGTTTTCTTAGAATTAACAATACCGTATAATTCTACACTTGATGAAGAAATAGATAAAATAAAAGATATCATTCATCCTTCTGATTTATGTAAAGTAAAAGATGAATTAGAAGGAAATGAAGATTTCATAACAGAAGCTATATTTTTAAAATCTAAATGTTACTGCTATGATACAACTAATAATATTAGGACATCGGAGATGTCTTCCAGGGCTTCGCCCGTTAAAACACATAAAACATTAAAAGGAATTTCAAAGGCATCAGTGGCTAATCAAATAACATTTCAAGATTATAAAAAATGCCTTATTTAATAATGAAATAAAAACAGGCACAGCATGTAATTTATAGACTTAATTCAAAAAAAACATAACATGTATTTAAAAGAAGAACATAAATTAGCATTAGATCCATTTGATGATAAAAGAAAAATTTTACCTGATGGAATAACTACTGAACCTTTTTTAATTTTCTAATTTCTAAGATAGACAAATTTGATATATATATAAAATAAAAAAATATTGTAACACTATATTTGTATATTTTTATCACTCCGCGAAAATATTTTCTATAACTCTTTCATGAATTTTTTTATCAATATTAATTGTAATGAAGCCATAATCTTTTGACCAAGCATTATTACACGATTGTTTAAATTCATCTTTATTTCTTACGCATAAATCTCTTAACAAATCACTTAAGTTTCTTGCATTTATTTCAAATAGTATAAATATATTTGCATTCTTTCTAATAACACTTCCGTCTAATGAATACATACTTTGTGTTAAATAAAATACACTACAGTTATTATGTCTACCTCTTGTGAAATAATTTCTCTGAACTGACTGATTTCTATCATTAACACAATCATCAAAAATTACACAATGTTTCATTGTTTTATCTAGTTTACTAGGATCTTGCATATTACCACTATCATCTATTAATTGTATCTTTATATGGTTATTTTTATTAGATTCTACTAACTGATTATTTTTTGCTGCTTCTTCACACCACGAACTTATTTCTTCTTCATCTTCAGATTTTTCATATTCTTTGAATAATGAAGCAATTGCTGTTTTTTTAAGATTATTTTCAAATCCATATTTTAAAAATTGATAGACGGGTTGTTCTGCCGTTGTTGTATAAATTATAAGATTGTTATAATCCAAAAAATTTGGAGTCGTTAAAATTTTAAATAATAGATACGTTTTTCCACATCCTGATCTTCCACAAATAACTGACAAAACTTTATTAGATAAATTTGGATGATGATTAAATTTAAGTTTTTTTTTATTTAATGGAGGTAGTTCACTCATTTTTTAACAAAAAAATTTATTTTTATTTTATTTTTGTTTTTAAAGAAGAAGAAGAAAATTAAACTTCTCTAGCTTCGCGTGGGAGTTTATACCTCTCGAACGGGAGTTTATACCTACCGAACGGGAGTTTATACCTCCCGAACCAAAAGATCTATCATAATCTCTTCACCTCCAAAATTTATTTCTTGTCCTTTCTCATCAGTGATTCTAATGCCAATGTTGTTAATAGTTTTTCTTGTAATAGGAAAATATATTAATGTTTGTGGAATTACATTTAATCTATAACCAATGGGTACAGTAAAAGCTGGAAAACTGAATATTAAATTTGATAATTTACCATTTATGTATCCTCCTTCAATAATGTCACAATGTACAACAATTGAATTTATTTCAGTTATTTTTGGAATCTTCTCACCTAAATGATAACCTTGACTATAGGTTTGTTTATTAAATCCTAATAGCTTTGACAATGATCTATCATGATTAAAATCGACTTGATGATTTTCGTCTAAAGTAAGAGAAAATTTATTAACTGCCGGTTCAACTGCAAAATGTAATTGTTTCTTATCTTTAAATGGTATACCTAAATGTCTCTTAATTTCATTTGATATTGATTCAACTTCGTAAGAACCAGGAAGAAAAGTTAGTATTTTCCATGTTTTGCCTTTATCAGTAGAATATCTAAATTGATCATTCACATCTTTGATAACGTTTTGAATAGTGTTAAATGTAGAGAAACTAGTCAATGCAATTTGATAATTTTTATTTTGTTCCAAATGTAGAATGGGTTCTAAATTACAAGTGTGTGATGAAGTAGTTGTTATAATTTTTAACGTCGTACTAAATTTTGATGAACCCAAAATCTCTGTCAATTTTTCTAAATGATTATTAATTTTGTCTAAATCTGCTGAACACATTTTTAAACTAAAAAAATTAAATAAATATTATAGGTAAAAATCGTAGATAATAATCATAGATAAAAATCATAGATAAAAATCATAGATAAAAATTAGAAACAACATATTTCAGCTACGGGCGAAGCCCTGGAGGACATCAGAGATGTCCGGTTATACTTTTATAATCCTCTTCATTTAGAATCTTCTTTTCTAACAGTCTTTTCAATATAGCATGAATTTCATTGAAACTAGAATTATGTCCTTCTTTTATTGCAGATATTAAAATATTTCATCTATTTAGTAATTCTTGTGGATCATCTGGTAAAAATATGGTTGTTTCTGTTTTCTGTTTTTCAGTTAAACCTTTCCCTACTTTAACTCCCGTTGATAGTAAATTTTCTAATTGTTTATAACGTCTAAGAGATTTTACTGCACCAACTCTGTCTAACATAGCTTTATATTTTATGAGATCTTCTACAGCATAATTATTTAAATCTGCTCCTCTTAAAAGATTAACAAAATTTCTATCTAAATTAAAAGGAGATTTATCTGGTGAAAAAATTATACCTCGAAAAGGTTGTGGAAATATTTCTTTTTGTCCGAGATAAAATCTAGGTATTGTTTTTCCATCTATAAATGAGATAGAATGTTCAAATTGCATAGATTTTGGTAATTTCTTATTAATGTTTGATTCTAGTAATCCATAGTCATCTAATATAGTTTTGTGCTCTGGATCGGTTATATCAATTTGTTTATCATTATTTGTACTTTCTTTTTCAAGAGTTTTAAATGGTTTCATAGTTTTTTCAAAATCAGTTTTTACTTGCTCGGTTTGCTGCATTTGTTCAAACATATCAGATTGAATACCAGCTTTTATCATTCTATGTTGAAGATGATTTTCTTTCATAATATTTCTTTGTTTTATTAACTCTTCTAATTGTTTTATTCTTTTAAAATTATCAGCTTTAATTTTATCCATTTTTAAAATATAATATTTGAATTTTGTGGTAACATTGGAATACAGCAAAAACATTTTACTGAACAAATTATTTTTTTATTGCTTTGTTGTTTGACATCTTTTCGTTTAAAGTTTTCTCGTTTTAAGTTTTGTTTAATAAAGTTTTGCTTAAATTTTCGCTTAAAGTTTTTAGTTCTTCTAAAAAAATTTTGTCATTTTCTTCATTAGAAATTTTGCCATCACTAGAAATTTTGCCATCCTGTTTATTCTTATCATCAACTTTTTCGGACTGTAATTGAAAGGTTTGATTTACTTCATTAGCTATTAGATCAAATTTTTCAATCTCATCTAACGTAATAACATTATCATCACATACTCTTTGAAAGTAGTAATGTAGTTTATCATAGACTTCTTTAATATGTAAATGCTTAGTTTTTAATGATTTTCGTTTCTTAGTTATTAAAGATTTATCTAACATTGTAACAAGTGAAGTTGCAAAAACACCCGTACCTGTTAAAGCTGTAGCAACTACTGGAATTACTAAAACACCTAAAGATATAACAATTGTCAAAGCACCTAAACTTATTGTTAAGAATATGCCAATTCCTTGTGTTACATTCTTAACTTTAGTCCATCTCTTTCTTAATTTTTTATAATGCTCTAATCTTAATAATAATTGAGATTCCTTATCTTTCATATAGCGTACTCTATCTTTGTGTTTTTCAATGTTCATTTTTTCAATGTTAATCTTTTCAATGTCCATTAAAGTAGAACTACGTTCATATGATAACGAAGGATATATTCTTGCGGTTTCTTCCATTTTTGTTTCTTCCATTTTTTAAAGAAATATTTTGAATAAATATTTTGAAAACAATCTTCTGAAATGCTATTTAAATCGAAATACGTAGTTGTTTGTTTGTCGTATATTTCTAAGAACTCAGTCATGTTATTAACCTGAGGTAATATATCACCTATATTACTCAGTATAACTGTCGGATTTTCATCATTCATTTTAAATGAAATAAATTCCAATAACTGTAATAATGTCTACTTCTTGTACAGGAAAATGAAAACAACGGCAGTGTATTTTGCATCAAATATAATAATACAACAATCAATCTTATCATACAATTGGTACAATGTCAGTCTACTTCCATTAGAATGGAGAACATAAGAAAATTTTATTACTTTTCAAAATAATCCAAAATGCAATACTACTAAGTTCCATGAATCATTCTTAAATATCAAATATAATAATATAACAATCAATCTTATCATACAATTGTACAATGTCAGTCTACTACCATTAGACTGGAGAACAAAAGAAAATTCAATTACATTTCAAAATAATCCAAAATGCAATACTACTAAGTTCCATGAATCATTCTTAAATATCAAATATAATAATACAACAATCAATCTTATCATACAATTGTACAATGTCAGTCTACTACCATTAGACTGGAGAACAAAAGAAAATTTAATTACATTTCAAAATAATCCAAAATGCGTTACTACTTATAAAGAAGTCTTCATAAATATGTATACATCAAATATGTATGTACATTGCACATATCTTAAAAAGTGAAACAACACAGTTAATGTTCATTCATCTTGGGAACCAAACCTCATTTCTTCTATAGTTGTCGGTTGATTCAATTTTTCTATATAAAATTTTGATTTCTTTAAAATGTTTTCTAACAAAACTAATGGGCATTGATGAATTTAAAAATAATACGTGTGGTAGAATTAGATCTGATAAGTTCATCAAGAAATAACAATAACTTACGTTATAGGAAATTCTAAATAGTTCCAAGTTTGCCACAAATCTGTTTTTTTTATTGTCACTCAATTCCAGAATTCTTTTAAATCCATAACCTTGATAAGCAGCACTTCTCAGCAACGACCCATGGTGCACTTTATCACTTGCAATCAGTTTTGAAATCATAGTAGCACTATCTTCGATGGTAATGAAATGTTCTTTTGTAACATTGAACTGAGGAATTGTAGTAGTGTTAAGATACTGTTCTATTTTTACTGTCATATCCTCCACTTGTTTTTGAGAGTCCACTTTGTTCTTCTTTCTCGATTGACTTTCTAACTTCCACTCTTCACAGTATTTATTCGCAGTTTCCTTTGTGCTCTTCTTTAATTAAGTTAGTAAAATCGGCATGTAAAACGAAAAAGCTTCTGCGGCAGTACGTTTTGGCATTTTGCAATAAGGAAAGAAAACAGTCACTAGTTATGATTAATGGAATTGTAAATGAAGTCTTACTTCCTACATGCTGCAATTATATGCCACGTCTTTACAAATGAATAAGTGGGTGTAGCAGCTGTTTGTTCTTTCATACATTGTTTCCTTTCAAATGTTTGAGTTGGAGGACACAGCTCCTTACACTGAAATGCATTTTATTCATAAATGCGGGAAGCAGATGTTCTCTACCCTTGAATGACAATTGTAAAAGTACCTAAACTTATTGTTAAGAATATGTCAATTCCTTCAAATATTTTTAGTCACATGACATATTTTAAAAACCTGAAAAATGGATAAAATTCATGAATTTGAAATTCTCAACTTTTATGATTTTTGGTGTCCTTGAACGGTCATGATTTAAGCAATGAAAATCGAACCGAAGGTTCTAGGGCTTCGCCCGATTGTAATTCTCAAATTTGAGATTTTGAAAAATTTGAAAATTGGGTATTTTTAAAAACGCCCAAATCGGAGCGAAGCTCCTCTGGCTTTAGCCGATTTATGAATTTAGGTCTTCATAACCTGAAAAAGGGTTCAAATTCATGAATTTATGTCGTTTTTAAAAATGCCATTTTTTGAAAAAATGGTACTTTTTGAATGGACTAAATTCATGAATTTAGGTCTTAAAAACCTGAAAAAGGGTTCAAATTCATGAATTTATGTCGCTTTTAAAAGTACTAATTTTTTTGATTTTATGGTGTCCTGGAACGGTCTTTTGCCCATTACTCACCGTGCCACGGAGACTTGTTGATGACCTCATTAAAAATAGCCAAATAATTTGTATGCATATTTTGTAGAATTTTATTTCACGTTTTAGCTTAAGGAACTAATATTAATTCTCTTACACACCTGGTAGATTTTAGAAATCATAATCCCGCTGTGTTAGCTAGATTTGGTATAATAAAGCGTCCATTGTACGGGAGGTGCATTGTAACGTTTAAATAAAAAACAGTCGCTCCCTTCTTTCGGACAAATTTCCTTTATTGCTTTAAAAACATATGTACAAGGGACCATACAAACATTTTTGGGCCCTTGTACATATGTTTTTAAAACAATAAAGGAAATTTGTCCGAAAGAAGGGAGCGACTGTTTTTTATTTAAACGCTAGATCTGGTATTTTGATTGGAAACAGACCTGTCCTCTTATCATCTGAATGGGCAGACTGTTAAATAGGATTTTTTCAATATATAAGTGTATAAACATAATTTTTAACAGAACGACTTACTCGCCAATTCATTACACATGAGGAGAGGAGAAGCGTTGTTTGTCCTTCTCGTAAGTATTTTTAAATTTTTAGACATTTTGGGATATAAAAATTTTCTTTAAATCATATGTTGCACCTTTTTAAAATTAACTAGTCATTAGCTTGTTTTTTTTATTTTGTTTCCTTGACGCACTTTGCTACGTTGAAATGCTCTCAACTTTAATGGAAATAATCAAACATTAATGAAAAATGGTTTAGATATGAGAAGCAATGTAAACTAGATTGACTGTAAATTTCTAGTCGCTGAATCTCAAAATATTTAGAATCGCGCGATTTTCGATTAATCGTGCTCTGAGTCTAACGATTCGGAATCGCGCCCACCACTGAATGAGAATAGATCAGGCTCATACGAATGGTTAGTCACGTGCTGTCCTCATGGACTGCTGAAGTTTCAAAATAAATTTAGCTCATTGACCTTAAGAAATATCTTGATTAACAGCTCTTCATTATACTTGAATGACCCGTCACATTATGATTTTGGAAATTTGTGCATTGAGCATGAACAATGTGGATTAAATGACAAAAATGGATCCTGAAGTTAATGTCCATTGTCAGGTTGGTCAGCGACAATGCACCTTCACTTGATCATGACTATTGAAATATGTGGAAATCGTGAGGTCATCTATCAAGATGAGATGAAATTTATGATGGTTGTGACCTGGATTCATTCATTCGCACAATACGTCAAGTTCAGGTGAAATAATTACAATGCACATGCTTCCTGATTTATGACAGAATCTCTGCTTGATTTTGCTCATGCCGTTGAATTCAAAACGCATTGATTTTCAACAAGAAATTACTTTTCATAACTTATGAATCCCCAGTATTTGACCATTCATGCAGCTCCGTAAGAATTTGCGAGTAATTGAACCCGAGGATTCCCACATCTGGGGCGACCGACATAAACAGTGTTAGATAGAGAGTTGTTAATGACAAGATACTTTCAATGGGTGAATGATGCTGTTAGAGATTTGTTAGCTTATGAGTGTCTCGGTGTGGTCGCCCTTGTCAGATAGGTAGGTAAGGACGTTGAATAAATTGTAAAATAGAAGACAGAAACGGAGAAATGACGACAATGACAAAATGATAGCTCAGGTCAATTGTAGTATGTCTTTTATCCATGGTATACACTACACGAGTAAATTCAAAATATTAACAATTAATCTCATGTGCATGAAGCCCATGAGATTGATCACAGCAATCTACCAGTAAGAAGGTTCTAGAATAGCGCTGCTATACCTTTTTGGCATACCTGTGCTAAATCAAGTTTATGTGATTACTTGATTGCTAAATTTTTCTCCTATTTTGCTAAAATCATTATTAATGAAATAAACTATGACACACAATTCGAACAAATTGCGTGCCTCTGACGATTGATGTATCCAGTTACCTGGATGAATACTCATAACATTTATGCGTTAATTGAAAAGAAATTTACATTTCCAATGAAAAATTGATTTTAATTATTAAACCGACTTTGATTGTCTGTTTACCTTGCAGTGAACTGATGCCATAATTACGATAATACATTCAAAATTCACTATAAACTTGACTGCACAACAAGAGTCTGATGGATAATCCTTTCGTCCATACATTTTAATTTGAGCATCTTGCTTTTGCATTTTATGCATGCCAGAATAAGGGAAACTTATCAAATTCAGAGAAAAATCCGTATTCGCAAGTCACAGAAGTAATACATACTCATATAATGTAGAATTAGTCAAAAGCTATCACAATGTAAGTAATGGCTATAAACGGAAGGTTCTTCAGTATGTACAATAAAATCCGGTTATCACTCCCTTTAGTTTTTGCCGATAAGTAAAATTGAATAAATTGAATAAAAACAACGTGTGTTTTCTACTCGGACGTTTCGGGTCCCGACCCTTTATCAACGAGTTTTGGCATCAACTGCAGTTACAAGTGGTTTTATATACTTCAGACATCTATGCGGTGTGACCATTTAATACCATTCAGACAGCTCATCACATCGATTCAACACCGTCTTCTACGCTTAATCCAACGAGCTTCTAACAACGCAATATCAAGCGGTCTCTTCACGCATTCAAGAACATTGACATCAAAATCTTCAATACCATCACACTCACATTCACGAACATGGACGCTCAGCGCACTCCCATCATCCTTATGCCTAATGCTGCGGTTGTGCTCTAAGTATCGAGCTCTAAAGTTCCTACAAGTCTTGCCTATAATTACCATCACACTTTTTACAAACGAATTCATAGACAACATTGCTCACACTGCAATCAAATTCCATCGGCAAACTGGCACACACATCACAATTTTCGTGCTTGTTCCTATTTTTCTTTATCTGAAAAATATCTTTTAATTTTTTACTACTATTATTTACTACATTTATATCAAGGTCATATTTTGAACTGGTCTGTTTTTTTTTCTATTTAGACTATCACTAACGAAAGGCATGTGAAGATTGCAAACTCGCTTTTTCTCATGATTGCGCTTTTTTCTTCTATTTTTGCGACTGCAGTTCAAATCTCTAACACTGTAGCCGTTTCCTTTTAATTTTTTCATTACTTTGTCTGTTGCTTCTATCTGGTCAGATGCTAAATTGCATCTCTCGTTTGCAGTGCTGATTGAATTTATCACAAAATTCGTTTTAATGTGGTTTGGCACCCAGCTATTTTTATTTAAGCAATTATCTGAACTAATTTCTTTAGTATAATGTTTGTAATTTATGACATTATTTTCAATCCAAATGGTTACATCTAAAAAGTTCAATGATATATTTGGTACTTCTAAAGTGAAATTTATAGATTCGGTCACCGAGTTGAAGCCTTAATAATTTCATCGAATATTTTTGCTTCGTTCGGAAATGGGCCCATCACGATATCATCCATATATCGTCTATAAAACTGAGGCCTAATGTTATTATTCCGTAAGGCTGTTAGCGCCGTATTCTCTATATAATCCATAAAAATTACAGCGAAAGGAGGAGCGTAATGAGTCCCCATAGGAACTCCACTAACTTGCAAATAGACTTTATTATCAAAAGAAATTTCATAATTGTAAGTTATAAATTTTAGACATTTTTCAAAATTATCAGGGGATAATCCGAGATTATCAATTTGGGACCAATGTTTACGAGCAAAGTTATTGACTACTTCCAGTGCTAGTTTTAGGGGAATACTAGGATAGAGGGAAATGACATCCAGGGAAATAAAGATTTCCGAGTTATTCAGATCACTTAGATTCTTGATACTATTAATTAATTCCTTAGAACTATTTAAATGTGCATTAACAAATTCTAGTAATTGATTAAGAATTCTGCTACATATCCAGTCAATTTTCTCAGTTGGTGTATTCCTCACAGAGGCAATAGGTCTCATAGGGTAGGCTCCATTCGACTGGGGCTTGTGGTCTTTAATAAACGTGCTAAATGCTGCAGGTTTGGCTCCCGAGACCAACAGTCGCTCCAAATCACTTTTACACAAAGTATTTTTAAAACAGGACCGAACTATTTTATTAGCTTGTTGTTCAATCTGCAGACATTTCGACATTTTTCGAGGCTTGTATACTTTTCTTCTTTTAGCAATTTACTTATATATATTACAAGCATTATACTAAAGAAATTAGTTCAGATAATTGCTTAAATAAAAATAGCTGGGTGCCAAACCACATTAAAACGAATTTTGTGATAAATTCAATCAGCACTGCAAACGAGAGATGCAATTTAGCATCTGACCAGATAGAAGCAACAGACAAAGTAATGAAAAAATTAAAAGGAAACGGCTACAGTGTTAGAGATTTGAACTGCAGTCGCAAAAATAGAAGAAAAAAGCGCAATCATGAGAAAAAGCGAGTTTGCAATCTTCAGATGCCTTTCGTTAGTGATAGTCTAAATAGAAAAATAAACAGTCCAGTTCAAAAATATGACCTTGATATAAATGTAGTAAATAATAGTAGTAAAAAATTAAAAGATATTTTTCAGATAAAGAAAAATAGGTACAAGCACGACAATTGGGATGTGTGTGCCAGTTTGCCGATGGAATTTGATTGCAGTGTGAGCAATGTTGTCTATGAATTCGTTTGTAAAAAGTGTGATGGTAATTATAGGCAAGACTTGTAGGAACTTTAGAGCTCGATACTTAGAGCACAACCGCAGCATTAGGCATAAGGATGATGGGAGTGCGCTGAGCGTCCATGTTCGTGAATGTGAGTGTGATGGTATTGAAGATTTTGATGTCAATGTTCTTGAATGCGTGAAGAGACCGCTTGATATTGCGTTGTTAGAAGCTCGTTGGATTAAGCGTAGAAGACCGGTGTTGAATCGATGTGATGAGCTGTCTGAATGGTATTAAATGGTCACACCGCATAGATGTCTGAAGTATATAAAACCACTTGTAACTGCAGTTGATGCCAAAACTCGTTGATAAAGGGTCGGGACCCGAAACGTCCGAGTAGAAAACACACGTTGTTTTTATTCAATTTATTCAATTTTACTTATCGGCAAAAACTAAAGGGAGTGATAACCGGATTTTATTGTACATAAAGCTATCACAATGTGTCAAGTATTTAAAGACTATTTTAAATACTTAAAGACGTGGCATTATTTGTGTAGTTCTATGTCCTACCAGTTTATCCTTGACGTGACTATCACTTAGATATTACAGCAATAATATTTTTGAAGTAGTATGACGTCATTAAGATGAGAAAATGTTTTTCAAAAATTGTAGCGTTGTTTGCCATGGGGTGTGCATACACCCCAAATATAATTTTGCAAATGAACGAGGGAAGTTTAAGATCCATGGTTTCTTGTATCTGGCGGTTTTCCTATTGATCTCAATAACAATAGTTTTTGAAATAGTTATAACAGTCCTACATGCAATACAATAGAAGCACATACCTGTAAATCCAAGTCTTTCAGGGATTAGACTTTTGTCTCTGTAGATGACTGGCTTGAATTGAGGGATGAAGGGTCGTAGATATGTCAGAGAGTCATCAAGCTCACAGAACATTTTGTAGTAAAATGCAGTTTCCATAGCTCCTTTGTCTCCATCTTGCAGTGGCTTGAAAACACAGTGATCGGTTGGGTGAAGTAACACTGAAATGCAATAGTCAGATAAATTACTTAGACCAGTGGTTCTCAACCTTTTATGTTCCATGGCCCCCTTCCAAGTTAATCATTTTGCTGTGGCCCCATTGTTCTATAGGATACTTGATTTGATATTTAATTTTTTCTTCTTTCAATTTCTTTGTTACGGTACTATAAAATTGTATGCCATTATATCCTTGATATACCTCATGTCAATGGTGGATTTTTATTTTACAATAGAGTCTCTCTCTCCATTTTCAAGTTAATTTACGTTGATGTACATGTAAGTACTACACTTGAATTTTGAAACAATGCTGTAAACCAACGGACTATTCGAGTTATTTTTTCGTTTTTTCTCAAAATTTTTAAGTGGCAGGCTAGACAAATCAAATATCCGCTTTTAATGAAAACAAATCATTGTGAACAATAATCTGAGTTAAATATGATAGAACAATTACACAGATAAGGTAACACCAAAAGATCCAATGGGATTTCTGTTCTTGTCCTTAAGTTCAAGCTTTTTGATATTTGTTTTTGTGTTTGAAGTAGATTTACGAATATCACTCCGAACATCAAGGCCATTTTTATATTTAGTTTCTATTAAGACTAAATTCTCCTCTCCTAACTCACACATTTGTGAAATATAGCTTTTAATGTTTTTTTGTCCAATGATATTCACGCAATTTCCTCATTTAATTTACAGCGGCGTGGCTACACATGCGCTTCACGAGCTTTGATTGACCAACTGATGAACTACAAAACAAAACATACTTGCTATGTAGGCTTTACATACTATATTCCGAGGTCCTCTCGTGGCCCCCAGCAAATTATCCTGTGGCCCCCCCTGGCGGCCACGGGTCCCCGGTTGAGACTTAGACCAAGAATTCTTGACTGCATGCCTCACGGAGACCTTCGCATCAGTCAGAGTTTCAATGAACAGTTAAGGAAATCGGGAAGGAGAGGATAATCAACACAATTTTTACAGTAGTTTTTGAGCATTCATTAATTAATGTTTCTTCAGTAATCAGTCGCATATACCAGTACCATTTAATAAACACATTTTTGTACAGACAAACAACGAAATCAAGCTTTCATTACATGAGAATGGATTAATTTTACATGTTGATGAATCACTCTCAGTATTTTTACTCCCACACTGGATGCTGTGACTATTTCTTCAAATGGGAACTTGGAAAGATGCTGTGTAACTTTCTCGAGCCAAGTATTCATCAGGATTGTTCAAGTCAATTTTTTTGCACTCTAAGAGTGCGTTTACACGTGCAACTTCATTGCTGCCATCAGATTGCAGAGGACGTCAAAAAGTTGCTGAAACTCGACGAAAATTGTTTCTGAAATTTTATTGATCCATCATAAGTTAGAGAATTTGTTTTCGCTAATTTTTTTCCATTCTAAGACAAAACGATGTAAATTCCTTATTTGTCCGGTGGCTGAAGGGGGGGGGAGCGGTTCCTGTGTACAAAAATAATTCCCCGCATTTTGACTCTTGATCCTTGTAAAGGACACCTAGGATGTTAAAAATACTTGGGTAGACAAAAGTCACTCAAGAAGCCGCGGAGAGTAGACGTCACAAAGCTGGTGATAATTGAGTGTATTCCTAGGTTATCAGGGTCGAGGAATCTATTAAGACTATTTCCAAGTCGAGAAAACTATGTCATAGTCAATTAAATGCAAAGTGGCCACCAGAATCTGAAAATTTAGAAGATGAAGACATTTAAGTCTTGTCTGAATTGAGAATTGACTGATAATCTGAAAGCATCGATAAAATTCAGTACATCGCATTTTACTGATTTTGACAGCCGCCCTAGATCGTGCGATGGTGAGTACACAATCTGAATTGGAAGCATTTGAACTTTTATCAACAGATAAATGATATTTTGCTCGAAATTTAACGATAAAATAACTGAGAAGAGCTTAAAATTCGCCCACAAGCGCCGTCAGTTATAGGGTAACATTTTTATAGTAAGGTAGGACATGCATAATAATTATCTTGTATGCTGGAGTTCACATGATCATATGATTCCCGATCTAATATCAAATTTTCTGTAAAATAATGAGCAATGCAATCTGTACTTTTGTTTTCAATATAAATTATGTGTAACATGACCGGGTACTGTCAGATGAAAATCATCTCAATCGAAGGAGAATAAGCATAAATAATAAAGTATTGCACATGCTGCACATCATCCTTGTTGTGGTCTGTTTCCTTTTATTGCGAAGATCAACACACCCTCTTAGAACCATTTCCAGCGACCCTATACCACGTAACAATATCCATCAAGCAGCCATAACAAACATAGCTCTTCCAGAATCATCATCCTGTGCAATGCATTCTGCTTCTGAGTTAATTCATATTTATTTCTCATTTTCACTCATCTTTTGCATCTTCATACATCTTGCATTGATTTGAAAGCGTTCATCGAACTTCCAAAGTGAAGCAAATGAAGTGCTAATATTTCGCTGTCTTTGCATTGCTTCTCAAACGAAGCTTGTGAACCCTAGAACGAAGCCTTAACTTTGAACAGAAATGTGAAATATCGATAGAAATGTGACTGAAAACTCTGAAATCCGATAACATTGAATGTATAAATTATTCATCAGCTACTATTGCGTAATTTTTGATTGTGAAATGAAAAGCGCATACAACCTCAAGTGTATAGATGATTGAAATCAGCATACTTTATGCACCTCATTCTATACTTAAGGCTGAAATAGATGATAAGAAGACAAAAAGATGAAAAATTACCTGTTCATAATAAATTCCAGAAGTTTTCAATCACTGCATTGTGAAGAAGAATAACAAGTGGCATTCAGCCATGTAGTACCATCGACCTCGTCTGTGACTTAAGTTTTACATGAATAGACAATAGTGATACGAATACCTTACAGACCGTTTCAAAAATAATTGCACAAAAAAAGATAAGCCATTTTCAAATGAAGTTTTCGTGCTGAAGTCCTGGATCACTTTTGATAAACGATATACCATTTGAAACCTTGTGTTCCATAGATTATTTTGGCATATATTTCGTTTTCATGTGTGGTCAACTGTGGTCAGCAGGCCTTCTGAAAAAAATTGAGCGTTTTCTTTGATGCAGGATTTCAACATGAAGACGACAGAATTTTTTTATGAAAGTTGGCAGACAGCATGAACTATCAGTCAGCTTCATCATGACATACGGTTTTTAGGATTGGCTGAATGTACAAAAAGATACAACACGAATAAGCTTTACCGAAAAATTGTTGCTAAAAAATCTCACAAGATTTTCTCATTGATAAAGATGCTCAATTTCAGTAACCTTGGTACCATGTGAAAGCACTTTAAGTGCAAGCACATTAATAAGTTTTTTGTGTCAAGCACTTTAATTTGGCACAGCGTTTAGGTTTTGTCTGATCAGCTGTGGTCAGCAGACTTAAAAGTATGAATGTTTGGTCAATTCGTTTACCGACACCCACAAACAAAACTATGCAATACAGAAAATTTAGATTATCACCATTGAATCAGGCTCGTGTTAAGCTTTCAGATAATATAATTTTTTCGAATTCGGACATCAATCTGTGCAATATTATCATTCAATTTATACTTTTACCTTCTTTTACGCCACTTTCGCGTTAACAATGTTCAACAACGGTCAACTGCACACAACTTAACAACTTCTTTTGTATTAATGCTTGTGCTTTCGAGTTTGGGTTTAAAATAATGCTGGTGTTATCAGGTCCAAGAATATGTAAGTTTTATCAAAATCGGGTTAATGATTTTTTACAATAGAGCCAACATCAGGACAAAAAGAACACATCGAGCCAAAACTTCCGCAAACCTTTGCGGAAACCGCAATAGAGCCAAACTTAAGCTCTACACTACCTCACTCACCACCACACCAACTTTCATCAAAATCCATGCCATGCTCTGTCCTACACAGCCTTCACAAGTTGACAAAAATCACAAAAATTCAATCCTAAGAACACACAACTAGCCAAAACTTCTGCGCATCTTTGCGGAAAACGCAATAGAGCCAAACTTAAGCTCTACACTACCTTACTCACCTTCAAGTAAAGTTTCATCAAAATCCATCCAATACTCTGTCCTACACAGCCTTCACAAGTTTGAAAATATGGCCTATTCAGCGACATTTCAAACTTTCAAACACACATCGAGCCACAACTTCTGCGCATCTTTGCGGAAAACGCAAGAGCCAAACTAAGCTGATCACACTATTCTACATACATACTATTACTTTCATTACGATAGCTATCAATATAACTCCTCCGCATGCTTTGTAATAGTAGATTTATGATTATGGTAAGTCCCGGGCGATTCCCGGGATAGAGATTATCCCGCATTTTTGAATCCAATATTCCTGCTGGGTAGCCGAAGCACTAATCCTGCATCGCAGTGCTCAAGTAAGACTTTTCAGAGGCACGTGCGGTGCTGTACTATCACTCATTGACAGACAAGTGTATTTTCAATCCAATGTGACTAAGTTTAGCAAAATTTGATGAATGTGGAAAAAATGGAAAATTTGGGCGGGGGATGAGAATATAAGCAATATATAGGTATTATCTTCGATGTTCATATGACTCTGAATGATAAGTTAAATATGGCCTGCGATTCAAGTTATGATGCTGCCATGATGCCATTGCATATGAGCATCCAATAACACAGACATGTAGATAAATACATTCATGCTGTCTTCGGTAACTAAACACGCATGATAGTGAAAAGAAATTTTGAAATACATAATTGCAATTCTGCCGTGATCTCGAAAAAATCTGTGGACCTCTCACCTATCGCTGAATAGGCCATATTTTCAAACTTGTGAAGGTTGTGTAGGACAGAATATTGGATGGATTTTGATGAAACTTTACTTGAAGGTGAGTGAGGTAGTGTAGAGCTTAAGTTTGGCTCTATTGCGGTTTCCGCAAAGGTTTGCGGAAGTTTTGGCTCGATGTGTTCTTTTTGTCGTGATGTTATTTATTTTGGCTCTATTGTAAAAAAATCATTAACCCGACGCTTGCGTTGCGTCCGAAAAATGTAGCAGATCATCAATAATGAAAAAAAAGAGTGAGTGACACGTGGGCCAACATGACATTGATATCTGAAATAGCATCGTGAAAGTAACAAAGCAGACAATCACTGATTACTTCATTTAATTAGGCAAACCACACCACTATGTTTCCTGAACCAAGTAAATGAGTTTATTGATCGATTGTCAGCATGCGATTAAATTTGATGAGAATATACAAAAGATATAAGAATCTTTTGTGCTGTGCAACGATTTGGGAAATAGACTGTATACAGAAAGTATGTCATGACGTTGCAACTACCTTGGTTTCAGTTTCTTCCTTTGTTTTGACAGTCACATTATCGCGTAATAAATTCGTTCACTTTGCTTGTAATCAGTCATTCCAACGTGTGCTCTTGATTAGAGCTGTAAAAGGTGCTCTGAGTCGTAACTTGTAAACATAAATTTTCCGAAAACTGAAGGTTGAAAACTCTGCTTGCCAGAAATGTAGTAACCTCGACTTTTTGCATTCAATAGATGTAGTCGAAATTTCAATCCATGAAGTCTCTCCTCAAATAATATATAAATGCCAAACCCACAAAAATCCGACTTTTTACTTTGCCCACTAGTCAGTGGGACTGGAATTGACAACAGCTGCTCGGTTAGGCACCGATCTATGTAGATGTTGCTAGATCCTTGTGAAGCATACAACAGTTGTTGATGAGAGTTGTGTTGTTGTCTTGAGACCGCGTATTGCAAGTTATTTCTTTAAAGGGATATACATTTAACGACATTTGAATTATGAAAATCGTGAATCTTTACAAAGAACACTGGCAGACTACAGATTGTTTCATAAAAAATGGATCACCCTTAAACATCGCCTTAACTTCAATTTTGTCTAACTCCGTCAAACTTGAACGAATTTCTTTGAAATTTGGAAGATATGTCAGTTGTGCTTATTTATATCATTGTTGGAAATTTCAAGCATGAATATTGAGTTGTTTTCCTGTTATAGATAAAAAAGTAGTAGATAATTTGATCTTCATTTAGAAATGTTACACAAAATCATACCTCACTCTTATAAAATTACATTTGTTTCCTTTGTTATGTAATATGTTGTTCTACAAGCCAAAAGCTATCAAGCAAAACAAAAATAAAGAAAATCGGTCAATCAGAGCCAGTATAGCACCATTATTCATCAACAATAATGTAACTGCTACATGTGATTAACTGGACTTCATGTTCCATAGCTTCCTGACTTCGTTGCGGTGGTGTTGGCAGCACTCCTGATTGCTTTCAGCTAGAAATCTATCTCTTACCGTTTGAAAACAATACAAAGCACAAATGAACAATAACGAGATCGCATTCACAAAAGGCAAAGTGTCAGCCTTGCTAGAACTAGGGTTTTCTTTGCAAGCTACAAGCAAGCGACTAAATGTCCCTTACACAAATGTGCATCGATGGCATAATGATGATTTTCGACTTTGTCGTAAAGAGGGCTCTGGCCGTCCACGCAAAACATCCAAACGTAGAGACCGCCTAATTTAGAGATTTGTTAAAGTTGATCCAAGTCTCTCGTTAACTGAGATGGCTGCACTATACTCGTCTATTTCTAAGTCCACTATTCGTAGAAGACTTCACATACAGCAAGGAACCATGAATTCTGAACACTATGTGAATGTTTTACGAATGAACATTGGCCAAATGACAGATCAACTTGGTGATCCATCGACTTGGTTATTTATGGATGATAATGCTACGTGTCACAGGAGTAGTAGAGTCAACTTATGCAAGTCTCAATTAGGGCTTAGGACATTATCTTGGCCAGCTCGTTCTCCTGATCTGAATCCCATAGAAAATGTTGGAGTATTCTAAAACGTAACGTTTGTCGTTCACTGCTACCTACAGATGGCGTATCACAAACTTACGTCACTGTTAAAAAGAGAGTGGAGAAAGTTAGATAAGTCAAAAAATCAACGATATCATCGAATCAATGCCTAGACGAATTGGTAATGTCATTGACAATAAGGGTAGGGCCACAAAATATTACTGTATCATAGCTTATCAAATTATATAAGGACATTTAAATATATTAGGGACATGAAATAACATGAAAAATGCTTTCTGTATCATACTTATGTTTTATTTAGTCAAATTTTAGGATGATCCACTTTTTATGAAACGGACTGTACTTAACCTAACCTTCCGCTACCCAACCATTGCCAACCACTGGACGCCAATGTACTTAGATACAATGCGTGTCATGACAACACATAAATACGATTGATAATAATTCGATTTCCGTGGCTTAAAGTATGGCTGTGACAATGGAATATAATAATAATGTACTGGCTTACCAATCACTCCATTGTAGTAAAACTATGTAGTGAACTATAAAGCTCCAATTAGAACTATAAAGTGAACACTACCTTAGCGTCATTATAGCGTTGCTTATCAAAAATGTTTGGCAAGTGTTTCAGAATAACTCCATACTTAACCATTGTAAATATCAATTGTTCTATTTCTATGTCCTGAATAAACGTCTGCATACAACCACAATGCGATAAGAAATTTGAACAGCCATGTAGCGATAAATTGTTCTATAATATTTATTGCACGGTCATTCATCCGTCCGTCGAGCAATAATTGTTGTTATTGTCCAAAAAAAGTTCCTTTGCAAAACATTTCAAGAACGAATACGCTAACTTGGATGTTCTGTCGGTACCCTCGTATGTATGACAGCGTGCTGAAACCGTGCAATTCGTGTCCGCCGCGATTTCAAGCAATAAGGTAGTTATCGCAGTCTAGGCTTCGGGCCGTATGCACAGCCTAGAAACTACCCTAGTTATAACTAGATGAGTTTTATTTTTAGAAATTTAGTATGCACATCCTAGTTATAACTAGCAGCGAGCTAGTTGTAACTTGCTCTGACTTCTGGACAATTGATATGCAGTAGATAGAGCGCCGATAAATCGATATTTAGTTGTTACTAGGATTACCATGCACAGGGTAGTTACAACTAGGTGGAATTCCCTGATTTTGCCTAGTTGCAGGTCAAGCTTGCTAGGCATTGATAAAATTAATGAATATATATTAAAATACGTACTTGAATATTCTATTTTTTAATTTAAAACTTGTAGATTAACACCACTTAACACATATAGGAGTAGTCTATGTAATTATCAAAGGTTTTTAATATTCTTATCTGTAAAAAATTCATATCCAAGCGAAGATCTAAATCAAGAACAGTAAATGTATCCAAAAAATTATGTATATATACAAATCAAATTACAGGTAACGTTGAGACCATAAAATGTCAGCAATTCTTCTTCTGGCAACCTTTCCCCTTTCGCGCAGAGCCCGACTTCGCACAGTTTCTTCTTCTTCTTCCTCCTCTTCATCATCGGATTCCACAGCTTCATTCTCATCAAATTCAAAGTTTTGTTCACCTCTTTCGATCAGCATGTTGTGCAGAATACACACAGCCATTATGGTTGGGCAAACACGCACGAGATCTATGCGAAGAATGTATTTGATGCAGGGGAATTGGCGTTTCACTATACCAAAACTACGCTCTACACAGCATCTCGCCCTCTTATGAAGCTTGTTGTAGTGCCGCTCTTTCTCGGATTGGGGAATAGGGTATGGATTCATGAGGAATGGGGTTACGCGTATCCACTGTCGCCCAAGATGATTACATCGGTACTTTCTGAAAGCGTCTTGTAGATAGGAGAATTTTTAAAAATTCGGCTATCATGAACACTACCTGAAATATAAATACAATGTATTATTGATAGGCCTACATACATTTATATGAATGTACAGTATACATGTATGTCTATAGTGAATACAAAGTATTAAATCAGGTTACACAGTAATAATTATCTGACGATTCGAATGCCACTCTTTCTTAGGGATTGAGTGTGTCGCACGAAACATTTGTACCTTGCTTTATTAATATTCACTTTTGTTATTGGTCATTCAGTAAAGCTGTAGAGAAAACTGAATTCGGATTTACAATGAATTTGAAACACAGCCGCCCCTATTTGGCCACGAATCACATCATTATCAATTAGCCTAATCATAAGCTTAGATATTTTGAATTATTCCAGTAGAAGTATTACCTTTGTATTACCATGTATTACCCAATCAATAGTTTCAGACGTGATGTCATTTATCATTTATCTATGAGTAGGTCTAGAGCAAGGTAACTTTGCTAAGCTTATTAGTAATGTTTACTGTAAATATTAGGCCTATACAGAATTATTTTAACTAAATAAGTCTGTATTATGTACTTGTAAACATTAAACAGTAAACATATCAACATTTAAAACTAATCAACTTACCAGCCATTCGGCTGAGATGTCTATGAATCGATATTCATCATCACAAATGGCTTGAACATTCATTGAATGAAATCCCTTGCGGTTGATATATTCATCCGGGAAATAACGAGCGTTTGGTGCTTCGATACGTACATGGGTACAATCGATGCAACCTACAGTCATCGGGAAATTATATTGATCAAAAAATCTATCTTTTGTCATATTAATTTGATTTCGTGATGGCCACTGAACTCTGGATCTCAATGAGTTTAATATGTCGCATGTAGCTTCCCATGAAACTCTTGAAACGGTGCTCTGATCAACCTGCATCCACATAGCCAAACTTAGCTGCATGGCACCAGTAGCATAAAACCGTAATCCAATACATGTTCTTTGAATAGGATTTAGAACATCACTCCTACTGTTCCGTTTGAGATAAGGGCTCAGATGAGTAGCTAAGTCCATCACTCCTTCTTTTGAAAACCGAAATATGCTCCTGAATTCTTCCTCTTCATATATGTCAAGGGGATTGACGTGGTCTCTTAAACGCCGTTCTCGAGCAAGACTCGATCTGGCGGCATCTCTCAAGGCAAGATCTCTGAACATAAAATCCATATCGTATGTTGACTTTCTGATCTGCAGACAATACTCTATTGAATAACATGTGCATGTACACATTACTGGTAGCATTGTTCAGGTTAAAAGATTACTTGATTATCGCTCAACTGAACTCGCTCGCTTCGCTCGCTTGAACTGTTTGAAAGGTTAAGATTGTATTGCATTTGTCACAGTCATGGATAGTACAGAAGAACGTCATCTTCTTGAAGCAATTAGCAAACATTCTAACGCTATTTTATCTAAACAAAGAGATGATCAGAGCAAAGAGAAGAAGAAGTCGGCCTGGGAGGACATCCTGACCCACATGATAACAAAATGTGCATACCAGGCGACAATCGAACAATTGAAGAAGAAATGGGCAAACATCCAGGATAGAGTGAAGGAGAAGATAGACAATTCGTCAAAAACTGGAGGTGGTCCCTATCAACGACTGAGCGAAAACGATCGGATCGCTTTGGATATTATAGGCAAAGACAATCCAAAACTGAAGAAGGTACCAGGAGCAATGAACTCGAAAACCTCACAAAAGAGAGAATTGGTAAGTACTAAAGTAACATATCAGTACTTGTATGATGCAACTGAATTTCATTTAGCTATACAGTATTCCACTTACAGTATTTCCAATTAGAAATGTCGCACTTTCAATGCAGTTCTGCATGCTTGGTGTGACAATTCTCATTGATAAGTTCATATTTACATGTACATGAACATGAAAATCAATTTAGCTATAATTACATGTTCTATTTCCAGTTTCAATCTACATGTACGAGTACAAAGCGCAAAAAGGCAGCACCAATCGCAAAATCTTCACAGGCCGCTTCTTCTTCAATGGTTGACCTTGACTCGGACGATGATACACAAGAGCTGCACAAGGACGTGCTAAGGCACCAAAAGAGGAAGTTGATCCTTGAAATCGAGGAGATGGAAAGGAGGAAAGTGCCAGTTCTTACGTGCGACAGGGGAACGCAAACCACAATCGATGTCTCTACGGTGTATGACTTTGCAGGGCACTATATTTTTCCAACTGACACATAATTCTAAAAATATATAATTCTTTCGTGGATATAAACATAGTTTTTCTTGATACGACAATACGTTATTACACTGAGACCATGAGATACCATGACCATTCTAGGTTGTGATTTTTGTTGACCATTATACAGTGATGTGCTGACAGTATATATATATTATTCTCCGTATATATAGTGATAAGCTAACAGATAACATTATTCTTTCTCTTGGGAACCTTGTCTACAAAGAGCTATCCTCTTTGAATCGATAAACTGACTGCATACATGACGTATAGGCCTACATGCTTGCACTGGCTTGCACACTGTCAATTTGTTGACAAACCGCATACAGAACCACGTGCATTTTCATGTGACGTAAGTGGTGTAAAATTAGGTCGTCGTTAAGATTGATCGTGACGAATATTCGGCCTTGAATACGCATTGATGATGCAATCGTGCGTGTCGCTGTTAAACTTCTATTATTAGTATTCACTGCACCTAGTTATAACTACCCTAGTAAGAGCTGTGCATACCAAATCAAGTTACAACTAGGAAATAACAGTCTAGTTGTAACTAGGCTGTGCATACGGCCCTTCGTCTCGACCTTCGGTCTCGACGAAACCTAGAGTGCGGTAACTATCACATGCTCCCTAAGGTAGCATTGCTTTCAATGTGCATGTCCGCTCTAGCCATTTAATATTGTGGTGTCGGATTTCTATGGCCATAATGGAGATATATATTTTCCATCTTTATCTATGGATTTATTGACGCAGTTCTACATGTCTAAGTGAAATTGACACTTCAACAATTGCAGAAGCAAAAGATAGGCTATGTACTTTTTGAGGTTATATCAATTAAAGGTAATCAATAGTTGCAAACTATGAAATCATTGTCCCATTCAGGAATCTGAGGCAGGTCATGAGATAATTACCTGCTCCATTCACAGATGACAGTGACAACAATTTATCCTGTCATCATCGCAAATGGGTGCATATCTTGCTATTTATGATTCCTACATGTTAAAATATGCTAACAAAGATACCAAAAAACCAACCTCCGCAGGCTGTTATTTACAGTACATAATTACGCAAGCTTTGATCATCAAACACATTCACTACATTTTGTAACAATGATTTGCGTGCTACATGATGCGCAAAATTTTGAATTAAGGTCAAATCATTCACCGAAGCATGAATTCATACCCTCAAGGTCAATAAACAATGTAGTATAGCCTTCCTAGCTTGATTGATTGTTTAATACCTCTTCGCCCGGACACTGGTCTAAGTTGAGGTTTATCAAGCGAGATTCCAGTCTGATGTCTGACTGCCCTTCTACCACACGATCAGGTTCACTTACCCACCTTTATAGGAAAAGAGTTATTCTTCCAACCTAAAATGAAGTACATTCAGATAGCCTTAATTCAAACAATATATTAAAGAACCAGAAAAACATGGCATTATTTGGTGCAGAGATGAAAACCGGTCAAGACTTTCTGGCTAGGCTGGCGGTCGATGAAAGTAATACGGAATTGACTTACTTTTAAATGAATCATAAAAAAAGTCATAATGAAATCAATAAGATCTATGACATATTTGAAAGTAATGGCTATCCGAAGTGCATGATAGAACGCATTGTACATTCTTTCTTAAATAAAAACCAAAGCCGAGATTTAAACATGCAAGCAGTCGAAGATAAGAGTAATGATAGCGGTAATGATAATGGAATAATCGACACTGTCATACTGTACATAGGAGTAGTATTTGAAAAATTATAACAGAATTTGAAAAAATGTATAAAAAATGTAACGTAGACGCAAAAGTGGCTTTGTAGCACAAGCAAAGTAAAGTCGTATTTCTCACCTAAAAGTAAGTCAATTCCGTTGATGAAGTCTTGTGTTGTTTCTGAATTTTAATGCTTGGGGGATCCAAGTAGCCAATGCATTGGTAAAGCTAAACGGCAACTTCAACAGCGGATTGATGAACATAGAAAGAATCCGACAGCAATTAATGAACATTTGCATAACTGTAATAGATGTACCTCTGAAATTGATCAACAATTTAAATGTTATTTGATAATGAAGAATATTCTTCAGGACCCTCACGCCGAACCCTCTGACGATAGGATGAGAAAATAGGCCGAGTGGAAGACCGGTTTCGCTTTACTAGAAAAATAAGCTATGTCACGTTGCTATGATTGAATTTATCTCATTGCAGCGAACTATTAGTTATCTCTAGATCCAGTGCATTCGAATCCCGAGATTGGTCTTAGGAAATACTAATTACTTAGCATAAAAGTTGTTAATATTAGAATTCAATCGTCATGTTCACCATCAAACGGCGGCAGAATTTTCCGCTTTAAAATAATTAGTGACGTCGGAGCACACTTTGTTACAGAGATGGCGGAGTCCTATCATTTTGATAGAACTCCGGCTCCGGGTGGCAAGTAAATAAACCCAGTTGTGGTAACCTACATCATAGAGCATTATAGGCTTACCTGGGCATCATTTTAGTGATCATTGCTGTATCAAATCAATCATTTTCTATGAAAGTTTATCAGCTTTGCACATCACTTGCTGATGCGTGGTTCACACGGTCTTTCTCCAGTCTTTACCAGGCAGGATAATTCCCCATTCTTCTCCAAAAAATATGAGTACACTTTCGATTTCAATATGCGCTTTGGAGAAGCCATCACAGACGATTGACGTTAGAAATCGTTAAAAATACCTTGAAGATATTGTTTAGTGAGGCATTCATTTCCGTTCTCGCTAAACAACAATACAGCAAAAATGCAGATCATCTAAAAACAAATCATACGTATGTTTTCATGTTTTACTAAAATTTTAACTCAGCTGGTTAGTTTTACTACTCCATTGTCCGAACCAATTTTGATTAATCCCTCCACCTTCGCCATGCCCTACTACGCACTGACGCAGTGCCACAAAATTTGCATCTGTCCAATCACCAGCATAGGCTATATCCGAAAGCAATGGCATGCACACCTGATTGCATATTTCCGACATGTGAATATCGACATATTCCATTGAAACTCTTTATCATTCTAAGATTCATTTTGTAGATGAATCGACATCTGACACGTCATTGTCTCAGAGGTGATCGGCTGCTAAGCTTTGGCAAACCCGTACGTGACGTTTTTATGGCCGTTGCTTTCATCCATGAGAGTCACAAGACTGCATTGGTTTGACCATAGAAATTGACAACAATAAAACCTCTAGAATGGAAATTAAGCTTCATGCAATGCACAATAACGGCACATAAATCGCACGCATTTTCACTTAGATGCAACTGCCAACGTCTGTATCATTGGGTTAGAATCAGTCACATGAGGAAATCGAAGGTTTTAATTGGTTCTTCATGCCCCAACTTAGTTCCCCCGGATGTGCCGCGACCTTGAGTCAATTTCCATTCTAGCGAACTTCAGATAAACAGTTTATTTCTATGGTTTGACCACGTGTAGAGAAGAGGTGAGACAGAGTGGATCAGAAAAGTAATGTGGATGGAAGTGGGTGTCAAAAAGACGAGCAGGAAGAGAAGAGAAGACCTGGGGCCTATTGCACCACATGTGAAGAGCGAAGTGTAAAATTGCTCAGTGATGAGTGAGAGTGTTTCACCAACAATTCTTCGCACTCCACTATCACGCTTCAAGTTGACAAGTTAAAATCTATTTCGAGTTGATTATCTGACGTCAAATGACGTCAGTAGCCAATGAAATAGCTTTAACTTTGAATGGCATTTGTATTGAAATCACAAAGCCGATAGTGTCAGAAGCAATTGTTGTTGTGGGGATAGCGCACAGTTTTGCATGGTTGGAGATGGTTGCAAAACTTCTTCCGTTTGGGATGTTGTCAATCGGAAACACCGTAAAATTATGGGGTTGAAAATGTATTCTTTCTTTGAAGACTTTCCTTCTTCCTATCGTAATGGGGTCCAAATTATCATCATCACTGCCGTCAAATTTCATCGTTCTATTGCAGTCAAGCATCAAAACTACAAGGTTGCGTATTACACACCGTCAATAAATCTATATCGATGTCAAATCAAAGAATAAGATAGCAAAAACGCCTCCGGAGATATTCGTCGAATGTATTAACATTGTGTTGAATAGAGACATAACCGCTCTTCAGCACTATCACGGAGATAATCTTCAAAGAAGGGAATTTTTCATCTTCAGTCTATTTGGTGCAACTCTTTATTGAAGATTAACATAAAATTCCACTCTTACTCTTCCACTCTTCACCCTTCACTTTCCAACTTCTGGTGCAACAACATCAACCTTCATCTTCATATTCACCCTTCACCTCTGGTGCAATAGGTCCCTGGGGAAAAGCTCAAGAAGCAAGCGCTCACGATCGGCCGCAAAACGCCTGAGTGAGTGACGGGTACGTACATTACACATTCAACCAGAAACCAACTTTCTTGTTGAATCGTTTTTGTTATACATCTCCAGGACAAAATTGTAGACATCATGAAAAATCTGCATCAACGAAAGACTGCAAGTCATAAGTGAGGATAAATTAGAGAAAGTCTTCTGAATTAGGATTCAACGAAGCCACTACAGTGAAGGCTGAATTTACTGTGCGTTCGATGCTGCTGCAGAAAACTGCTGACAGTATAAGGTTAAGTGCAGGTCAAGCTCTTTTCTCCGTCATTCAAATTCAATTGTAATGTCACTGACTGTCTGCCGAATAGATTTGTCATAAGGTCTGATCGAAGCAGTTCATGTAGTAAGTAAGATGTCCTCATAAGTAAGATGACCTCTGAGGCATGAAACACAAGGTTCCGAATCCTAAGGAAAAGTTTCATTCTTATTACAAACTTATACACGGTTGTGCAATCGAGATAAAGGTGATCGTTTGTGAGCTGATCTCTCTCTCTCCGCGCAATAACCCGAAGTTCCTGAGAAATTGGTTTAGGTCAACGTGAGCCGTTGTTATTGTGCGTGTTTAGATCCGGTATCTCCAGCATGGTAAAATAATCGACAAACTGATACTTATTAGCCGTGCAGACATTTGAAATGCTGGATATTTAATTTAAACAACGCAGCATGATTTCATTTCTAGATGTTCACCTTGAAGCCCTCCACACCATGGAAATGCGGTGCTGCGATGGTGCCTCGGCTATACAAGGTAGGATCACGTATCAAATGCCGACGTCCCAAAACGACTGGGTATCGCGCCTATCACGACGATGAAAGAAACTCGGCTGAGGTGGCATGACCATGTCATTCGTAGTGATGAAGACTCTGTGATGAAGTGCAACGTTGCTCAGTCTACTGGGTAGGTGACAACGGGGACCACCACGGAGACGATGGTTGGATCTACTTAAGGAGGACTTGAAGAATGTCAACGCCGAGGAAGATGACGTCCTCGATCGTTCCAAATGGAGGCGAATTTGCAAAACTGCGGACCCTGCTCCCAGGCGAGATTAAACGCAAGGAAGAATAAGAAGAATCTCAAGTGTTCCATGCATATATTTTATCTATCAAATCGGGTTTGATTGTTTTATCAAGAATGTCATATCAATTTACTTGCGTCAAAAGTAATTACATTTCATACTGTCTGCTGCGTAATGTTCTCGAAAAATCTCAAATAGCGATTCTCGGGAGTATATCACTTGAAAACATGTTGAACACTTCATGTCTATTAAAATCCGGAAGAGTCACACAGCACATAAGTTTCTTTCATAGCTTTAAGACTCTTCACCTTTTGTGTCACGTGTTCTGATTTACAAAACTATTTCACACGTACAACGTCGTTGTCATCGATTGATTTCTGTCAACATTTGTTCTTCGTGCCTCATGATCTTTAGACGTACAAATTTGAAATATGGGATGTTTTAGCAGCATACTTTCGTCATGTATGATATATTTCAACTCTCCATTGTGCTAATGTCGTCCACACTATGTCTCCAATTTACGTGAATGTGTGCAGGCGTAATAAAAGAGGGTTTAAAGTCTGTTCTTGTAGTTGCTTTGTTATATCCATCACCATGCCTGTATCTCTTATGAAATCATAATAAACATCATTCATTATTATATAGCAGCTTTTACACGGTGATCCTGATTGGATTCTTGGCTACTTTGAGTCAAACTCTTAACTGATTTCGACTGAACTTAACTGATTAACTGATTCGAAGCCAGCAATTAATGTATACGAGTAGTTTTGTGTCAAAACTAGCAACAGTTAAGCAAATCAACAATAAGCGCAACTATTAACTCAATGAAAGAGAGAAATCTCCGAGTTTTACATTTGATACAAGTAAGAAATTCCAAAAATGAATTTATAGCAATAATATTCTGCGATGATTTTCCGCTCGAAGACAAACTTGTCGGGGATGGATTTATAGGCAGATGCCCAATGGAGGATATCAAAATAAATACATTCAATAACATGATGCTTTTGGGGCTTACAGTCGATAGTAAATTACGATTGGTCCGTGCGCGAGTGAGACACAGTTAAACAAGTAAGTCAAAGAATCAATTTCTTTATAGGATTAAGATTTTGGACATTTATATTGCACTTCAATTCGAAGTCTCCTGGAGTGCGGCGACCTTTTGGTATATTGGTAAAATACAAGGTGCGCCAGAATTACCGCCCGATTTTTTGCGCACTCGTCAAAGACTTTCAATGTCATTTCTGCATCCTTTAGTACTTCATGTATCTTGGTGCATGAGACCACAGTCAAAATATCACGTAGCGCGGACGCGATGAAATGAAAACGAAGGTGAAGTCATTGTTATGTGAATGTGGCGTTTCAGCTAACGAAAGAATAAAGAGTCAGATACACCTACATGTATATCTGCAATAGTAATTCTGCAGCTGAGGGCCGTAGATCATCTGGGAGCTCTACATCGAGGTGAATGGAAAGGACGTAAAAAGCATTGAACACAAAACACAAATTCGGATAGCAGTCTGTCAAAGTCTAAGGGGTCATCCTCAGCTGCAACAGATGTTAAAGGTGGTGACAAGTTATTGCTATCAGCATAGAGAAATTACCACAGATGTCAAGCCGACGGCTAGCCACTGAATTATTGGCCAGTCCCAGCAGTGTCCTCAGATTGCTGCTGGAAGAAGCTTTGTCCATTACATTTCAAGAATTTTCCATTCTTCAAAAGACGGTGATGTTAATGGATGACTGTAATTTTCTGCAATATTTACAGCAAATTCCTTTGCCGTCTGTATTGAAGTACTTATAATATTTATGCATTGTCTATTTTGTACAACAATCACTTTCGGCTGCTTAATGATCGAATTAACTTTTTCTATTCTATGGCATCGTAACACCTTGAATTCTTCGGCAAGTTTCAAAGATAATAAACATGAAGAATACTTTCTCTGAAGATGATGGTGAAAGCTCAAATTTGCTTTCTATTGTGCATCTTGATTTCAACAACTTACCAATTCCTTTGTGGAAAGCTTTAATGCCTTGACCAGCGACGGTATGTTGATAAGCCGCACATTCAATCGGAATTTCTTTAACTGGTATGCGACCGACGATGCCGTGACACTCCGAGATATACTCCTGTAATAGAAGTAAAGTAAAAAGTATCTACTATAAAATAACTACTAATAACTACTAAATATAACTATTCAGATGGAGAGTCTGAAACAGCTATCTCCTGTCGGTAGACATTTGGCACCTGAAAGCTCACAACAAAATAGGATTTATTCAATTCGTGTACGCTATTTCCTGTGGTCACATTCATTTTATACTTTTGGTTGTCCTTGCTGCTATAGGTAGGGTTTTAGAATTCAAACTCACAGTTCTGGTTTATTTCATGATTATAGTTGAAATACAAATCTTATTAATCATAATAAGATTGCACTTTTACATATGCTCGATCTCGTGTGGAAAATTATTTCGTCTCTGATCACTTCAATGATTCAATCTCTGATCACCTGTTGATCATTCTGATTCCATTCCATTTGATTTTGTGCAAAGATGGATGCAAATAGAAGACTGGATCTAGCACACTCCTATTTCTTAAATATTTCTATAGCTAACTAATTAACCCTAATATGACATGGGAAATAACAGGAGCAATGGTTTCATGCTTCATGTTCAATTATGATTAAGATAAAAGCTAAGTTTTACAGCCTAATTTCAAAAAAATACAAAACGGCTGTTTTGACAAAGACGAAACTCGGGGACCCCAGAAAGTGAAAGTTTGTTATTATTCGAATTTAAATAAGTTATGTGCTCATCAGATGCTGATCAACCCATTGTTCAATAGATCTAATTCTGAACATTCAGCATTTCTTATTCATAATGGCGGTAAGTAGCTGAAATGGGGACCTTCATGGATGTGATTAAAAGAAAATGGATGTAATTTGAATGGAGTCTATCCTATAAGCAACCAACTTCCAATAAGAGAAACAAATGTATCCAGCAATTCTATCACGAGCAAATTATAGTGCAATATGGTGTAATCCGAGACAGGCACCTCGAAGATACACAATTGCACAATTAGTATTAACAGTACATAATCTCAGGCATAGCAAATGCATTGAATACATAAACCGAAACATAGATGATAATAATGCAATCGTCATTCCGTTGAAATATGTTTATCGGATTCTACAATTGATAAATTGGAAACTTCAACAATAGTATGATCAGATATAATTCTTTCGAGAAATTTACGGAAGTTGATGATCTTACATTAAGGAGAATCATACATGCATGACATGCCTGAATTTGTATATTGGAAGATCAGCAAGAGGAAAAAAGTTTACCTTATCATCAATCGCTCATCTGGTTGCAACTTTGCAGACAACAAAAGCAGTGCAGCAATGATAACAAGAAATTGTGTTTAATGTAATAAAAGCTCATACGTTTTAATTTCTCCATTGGAAATACACGGGATTTTTTCAAACCAAGTATTATTGCTATTTCTACTGATCTGGTAAAGAAAAACTTTGATATCATTTTTTGTTGTTGATTAGTTGATTGAAATTATTGAAATGATATTATTTTCAGTCTTTCTGCGCACAAAAATGAATGCAATTTGTCAAAATATATTTCGCCGATCTGGCCTTGTCAATTGTGATATAAAGAAATCTTAAGTCAAAATTTTTACTTTGGAAATCATTTGAAATCTCTACACTGAATTACAAATTATCACTGTCATTATCGATATCTACCAAATATGCATAAAACAACATAATATATAATACAATGTAATATACAGACAACAAAGGTCTGTCATAGTTCATTGAATATCGAAAGAGAATGACAGCTATTAAGTCAATACAAGACACCAACACCCTTGATTCCCCGACCGCACTCGCCTGACCTTGGAATCGAACCGAAGTCCGCGGTGGAGACGAGCTCTCACCTTCTTCACTAGGCCACGCTGACGGTTCAAAAGGAATGCGAGTGAAGGCAGAAGACATCTCTAAGTGATATCGACAGCATATTGTCCTATTATTATTGACAGAACGCTAACAGCGTTCATATTGTAGCGAGACAGCATATCAGCATGTCATACGACTACGTCACAGTGTAGATTGACAACAAAGGTCTGTCGCAGTTCATTGAATATCGAAAGAGAATGACAGCTATTAAGTCAATTCAAGACACCAACACCCTTGATTCCCCGACCGCACTCGCCTGACCTTGGAATCGAACCGAAGTCCGCGGTGGAGACGAGCTCTCACCTTCTTCACTAGGCCACGCTGACGGGTCAGAAGGAATGCGAGTGAAGGCAGAAGTCATCTCTAAGTGGTATAGACTAATGCTGTCGACATCACTTAGAGATGACTTCTGCCTTCACTCGCATTCCTTTTGAACCGTCAGCGTGGCCTAGTGAAGAAGGTGCGAGCTCGTCTCCACCGCGGACTTCGGTTCGATTCCTAGGTCAGGCGAGTGCGGTCGGGGAATCAAGGGTGTTGGTGTCTTGTATTGACTTAATAGCTGTCATTCTCTTTCGATATTCAATGTAATATATATACATAACATGAAATATGCAAAGAGCAGCATAGCTACATAGAACACGAATTTTCAATTAGTGTAACAAGTGTACATCATAACAAGGGATTGGAACGTCAAATAACGGAATCAGTCAACATCCGAAACAGTTGACAACAGGAAAGGATCGCTGTCAACAACAAAACAGAGTGGAACCAACCAAACATGTCAACGGTAAAAATACAGAAAAACTAAGGAGATATAGGGTGATAATGAATTGTGAGCTGTGAAATTATTGAATAATGAGCTATGGAACTGCGACAATTAATGAGCTGTGGTATATGTGCATATTTGTTAGATATCGATAATGACAGTGATAATTTGTAATTCAGTGTAGAGATTTCAAATGACTTCGCATCTGATTTCCAAAAAAAAATTTGACTTAGGATTTCTTTATATCGCAATTGACAAGGCCAGATCGGCGAAATATGTTTTGACAAATTACATTAATTTTTGTGCGTAGAAAGACTGAAAATAATATCATTTCAATAAATTCAACTAATAAACAACAAAAACAAACAGGTATAATTGAAAAATAAGTAAAAGTATTGGTAAATCAAAGATTATTTTTATAACAAAATCCATATCGCACTCTGTTATTACAGATAATGCTTCATAGAAGTCTTAAGGTGCTTGAGATATATCGATTGGTCAATAATCACCAGTTTCGCCTCCCATCACTACAGTACTTTCAAGTTTGACCCTGGGATTGCATAATCATGAATTAACCATCAGCGCGTGAATGCAAAGGAATATAGGGGTTCAGAGAGAATAAAATGAGGTTAAAACTTTAAATTGATAGTCTAGTTACTTCATGTATTCGCTGTAAATAGATCCAAGGTTGAAGCTTCTTTTTCAATCATAAAAAATACATGGATACAATATATTGCGGTCCGCATTGATGAATGTTTGATGAATTAATAACAACAGGCAGAGTGTTTGATGACAAGCATCAGTGGCGTAAGGATGAGGTACGCTTTGTGTGAGCTCCTGCGAAAAATCTAGTGTGGCTATTGCAGATCTATATCTAATTCCCTCATTTTATACTGATTTCTCACTAAAGGAGGGTAAGCAAAAACCGTTACCCAAAATGCATAGAAACCTGAAAATAGTGGCACTATGCTTTTCTCACCAGAAAGAAATAGGAAACATGACATTTTGTCTAATGACGCTTGAGTTTATAAAAAATCTTGCATGTTCGTCTTCACCAAGGTGAGTCGACACTTTCTCCAGCTCCAACCTCTACAGTTCGACTTCAGGTCTTACTGCGGCCGCCTCCAAAGCTGAGAGAGCTGAGGCTGCGAAGTTCTCGTTGCAGTCTGACCGATGCGTTTTCCAACCCGTGGCGATGGAGACGTCTTGAGTTATCAATCCTTCGACTCAATTCTCTCAAATTCCTCCGTCTGGTCGGACACATAGACTGATTCACTTGTCTTCTACTGTTTCAAATACTGTGGTGATCGTCTTTTGCTTAATACCTGTTGCTCTAACGATGTACCATTAAGTTATGCATAAACATTTGTAAAACTCAAAACATCAACAACCACTATTGTTCGCCTTTTTGCAGCGGTCTTTTAAATTGGTTATTTCACACTGTTTTCCTACTGGACGATTGTTTTTATTATCGTTTTTATTATATTATTGTGAAATCTACATTTCCTGGCATCATAGTTGTCAAATCTCAGGTGTTCTATGGAATGTGGGGAAAAGCTATACTGCTGTTGGTATCAGACTTCTGCAGCTATTTACCGAGGATACGTACTGGGTCTTCTCTTCGCTGAGCTGACTGCAATGCTATTGACTGTCAGTCTTACTGAACTGTAATTTTAGCATATGCAGGTCGATTCACGGCAATAACCGGATTGTAAATATATCTCATTTTTTTTGATAAAACATTCATCTTAACAAAACTATGGCCCGCAAGTAACAGGCGTTAGAGCACCGAGACTGTGAGAACATGTTCTGACGATCATCCACATGCATCGACCAGTATCGTGTTGACTGAACTTGGTGTTAATCAATCTTTTGTTCTAATGCTTGAAGCATGTGATTACCATCCGTACAAATTGAGAGTTTTTCATGATTTGAGAGAAGAGGGCATGGCTCATCGATTGAAGTTTGCTGAGATGGAGTTGGAACTTTTGAGAAATAATCCTGATCTGTTCAACTTCCCCCTTTCAACCGACGATGCAAATTTCCATCTCCATGGACTAGTGAATCAATGGACCAGTGAACTAGTACAATCATACTTCCTTAATAGGAATCTTGTTTATAGCACTCGATAATTAAAAAAGTCAACATCTTAAATCATTAATTTGCTTATTCTTATGTATGGCGAAATTTGTTGACATTTTCTTTTATCTTTATATCATTTACCAATAATAACCTCTTTTCATCACGACTAACTCAAAACTCACTTACTTAATTCTTGCAAAACATCCATTCTAAAATTATTCGGTGTTTTCTACTGACGACAAAAAATAAGGGCATCATAAAATGATTAGTTTCATCAAGAAAAACATTATCTCATGCCTTGCGCATCTGTCATATGAAGCTAATGCAATCACATGTATTTACGATCAATCCCAGATAATCGTATAGGCAGGATAAGTTAGGATGCGGGTAATGCAACAGCCAGCATAAAGATGCGCACCAGCACCATGTGAATACATCTACTAGTAAGAAATATTGATGACAATATAAGCTTCCCACGTACCCAAATGTTTCCATTAATTCCCTTTATCCCGTTTTCGCCACCTTTTGCTTGTTTTTACCAGTAACTTAAACGTGTCTCTTAACACAAAAGAGAAACGGGCCGGACCGGCGGTGGTCCACCACCGCGAGAACTCTCTCCTCCTACAATGAGAATTGTGAACCTTCTGGGAGAGAATAACCCAAAAATCAGTGGAATAGGTTCTAACATGGATTCTTCGATTTTGAATGAAAAAGAAGCACCATCTGATATTCAGTCCGATCAAGATGACGTAGAATCGCCAGTTGAAGAAAGCACGCCTGCCAAGAGAAAGAAACTCGATCCGCAAAGTACGTTTCCCAAAGAATCCGAACTTGAAAGTCTCTTGATTACTCAAAACATGGAGAGACATGAAAAAGAAATGGTGCTACTAGACCTAAAAATCAAAAATGAATTTCTGAAAAATGACATTCTAAATCAAAGAAAAAAAGAAAATGAAAGCATCGTGTATAGTGAAAGCTCATTTAGAGACATTTGATTATTTCTTGTTGTTTCAGTTCTATGGCGTTTTTTGTTAATACATGTTCTTCCAACATTCGTGTTCTATTTTTAGAAGACGTTTCTGTGGGCTAATAAAAAATCTGCTAGATTTTGTGAGGATAAACTATGAATGAAACAAAATTATCATAAGTGCATATTTCTGCGTATCTCTGAGACTAAGCATCAATGGATTCAGAAGATAGAAGCGCTCCATGATGATACTAACTTAAGAGAGAAAATAAGATAAAATCTTCAAAATTTTACGTTCGTGCAACCGTATTATCTTATCTCAAAATCATATTATCTTAAGATAGTAGAGTTGCACCAAACATCTACTAAGATAATATCATTATCTTAAAAATAAGATAATAACGTTTTGGTGCAACCCAATTCTCTTATTTCTTATATTATCTTAAGATAATAATATTATCTTGTTTCGTGCAACTGGCCCCAGTTTTCTCATCTGCCTTGATAAAAACTAGTTTTTCCATACGATTGTCAATCCTGGTTTAAGGTTCCTTTTATATCCATCCGTCTCATGAAATAATCACATGTCGTTTATTAATTTTGCTTAGGATGGACGCGGAAAACAATACTAATCATGCACATTTGCGGATTTGTCTGCTTACATAATGCATTTTCCATGATTGTGGGAGAGTAAGCATCTCTATGTTCGATTCATTCGTGCTGTAGAATTCAGTTAAGGTCTCCTGCGCGTAAAGACCTTTCTTATAATCGCGAACGATGCACAAGAAGTGAAAATTAGAAGATTGATTACTGAGTTGAAGATTGCTGGGACGGGTACAGTTCTGGGGCCAACAAAAACGAATAAGGCATGCCAAACGTCGGATGTGTGAAGGGGCGTCACTTTTTTTCAATATAGGAGAAACTGCAAATTCAAGAATTTGGTATTTTCAGGCTTGCCGTTGGGATGAATTTCCAGCCAATCCCAATGAGAATCTCTATTGGGATCCCAATCCGAATAGCCTGCTTGAGAGCTAAAAACGTACGCAAGTTGACCCCAAGCTGCATCGGGGCTTGCCACATGCCTACCATATGTGTTACTTTTTGAATTGACGAAGACCGCGGACGTGCGCCTAGGACTATAGTGGCCTTAATAATAATAAGGGCTTTAATTAATTTTACACAATTATGCATAATCATAACAACGCTTTCTTCAAGCGTTGATGGAGAAAGATTCTCATGAACAAAGTTTTCTCTTAATTTCTTTTGACTTTATTTTTCTTGTGATTTGCATTTTTGTACTCGTCCTGCGCTGTGAGCCTCCTTTGGGTACAGCGCTATATAAATACAGCCAAATATGAATATAAATATATATAATATGCCTACTGTATGGTTAAATTTTGAACCGAGACTGCCTTCACCTAAGAACTTATAGGGGCCTACGTACATAGCTGATATGTATGCACGAGCTACAAACACACTTGGTATTAATTAATCCTATATCGGATAATGCGTTGTTAATAAACAGCTCGCCACAAGGGCTCTTTTTGAAGCCATTGTTCCTGCGCAGTGTGACGCTGTTGCGGCGTCATACAAGACGCTATCACGGGTATATATTACTAACCGTTTCAGTAAATGCCTCATGCGCACCCGCAAAGCACGATTCGAGGCACAAGAAGGCCTCCGAATTAAGCCACTATTTTTAGCAACTAGGAAAGTTAAAGCCATAGAGTAGGGCAAAAGATGATTGTGTCAATTTGTGTGAATCACACTAATAACTCTCAATGCTCAAATTCGAGAGCGGCGAGGTCAGACTGAAGACACAGCAAGATGAACTACTCAGTGCAACCCGAAAACATTTGTGACGCACTGACTAATGTCAATGATTACATGTATATTTTGTTGGGAGAGGGCTTATTGGGATCTATTGGGATTGGGGTGAATTTTTGGTAGCCCAATCCCAATTGAGATCCCGATCCCAACGGCATACCGGGCTATTTTCTAGAATGTCATTTAACCTTGATACATTTCGACCATCTCTTTGGTCATCATCAGAAGGAAGAATTTGCAGTCAGACATAATGGAAAATGTATGGATAATGGATGCATAAATGAGCACCGTGATGGAAATCATAGAGCTTGTTTGAAATGAAAAGTGATTCCTGCTCCGTGTTTGGACACTGCAAGCAGGAATTATAGAGACCTACTTTTCCCTTCCGACAAACTTTGTCATTGCCATCACTGTGCTCATTTGTGTTAAGATGGCATTTTGATTATCTGTCTATTGTATCCTTATCAATGAATCTGGAATTATACAGCATGTATTAAATCGAATATTCGCACCTTGAGAGGATAAAAAGCACGAAGATCGAAGGTTTTTTTAATATGTTTTACCATTCATGGTCCATGTTTTTAGTGAAAGTTAACACAAACTTTTATGCGTCCAATTTTGGAATACTGTCATCTTACATGGACTCCTTGCTTATTGGAAGATAGAAAGTCAATTGCGAAGGTTTAAAGACATTTCACGAATAGTGTTTGTCGACGTGTCAAGATTCCTTTCACCGATTATATAGATCCCGCTTAACCCTTTAAGCCCCAGGGGACACCCGTGTCCCGCAGTTAATGAAGACGATAATGTTTAAAATACGTCTTAGTACAGATTTTTAATGTCATATAACTTAATAACTGAATACGGATGACAGAAATATTCGAGTATAACTGACATTTCCCACATTTTTGTACAACATATTTTACTGTTAAAAAGTGATGTTTCACTTTGGTACATTGATGATCTTACAACAGTGACGGCGCCAGGTCATAACATGTTGGAACATTTTATCTCAGTTACATTTTTTGTATTTGATCAAAATTATGTCATAGACGTAATTGGTTCAATGAAGAATCTGATATAGTGTAAAAAATAGACGATTTTATCGAATGGGACACCAGTGTCCCTCTGGGGCGCAAGTGATTCTTAGGGAAAATATTGACTAAGTTGCGATGATGTTTCTGCTGGCATAAATAGTTACCTGGGAATCCCAGCAATGACAATCAACATTTTCTGCCACGCACATGAATGGATTTCCCTATCTCAGTGGTCACGCTATAGTCAACGTATGAGATAGTGACTTTAGGGAAGTCCACGATCTCCCCAACAAGTATATATTATTCTTATTATCTATGTTTGTAGCTGTCAAGTGTATGGCGTGGTAGGTTAAAATAGATATCTGGGAATCCCAGAGAAGACAGCCAATTGGCTTAGATACTCATCTGACAACCAATTACATGTACGGTATATCACAGCTTTCATTATATCAGGATTTCGTTTCCGAAATTCATTACTCGCAATGCCTCGTTCAAAGAAGATCATCTACAGTATAGACAAGCTGTCCAGTGATGAGATTTATGCTATCCTTGACGGAGTGGATAGCGAGGATGAAGACAATATTGACAACATCATGAATGATAGTGACACCGAATTTGCCACCAGCGACAATCCGACAACATCAGAAATAGAAGGATCAAATAGGCCTACTGATCATGCACTGGAAAGAGGATTAGAAGCTGTCATACATGTACAGGAAAATGTAGAAAATATCGAGAGCGAGAATGTGATGCGTGAATTCAAATGGAAATGCAGGGGACCATCGATCGAAAGAAGAACTTGTCAATCCGATGCACAAATCAAACTTGATATCGACGAAAATTCCTCTCCACTAGATGTGTTCTATGCAGTGGTGGGCTTCGATGATTTACTAAAATTACTGGTAACCGAATCAGTCAGATATGCTCAACAAAATGGGAGAGAGTTTGTTATAGAAAGCAAAGAAATGGCTGCTTTTATCGGCATAAACTTCATCATGTCCTTCGATATTCAACCAAATCTGAAGTCCTATTGGTCTGTGAACGAAGTATGTGGAAATTCGAGAATACAAAAGGTCATGACTCGAAGTCGATTTGAAGAGATACTTCAAAATATTCATCTTTCAAACAACTTAGAATCAGATTCCTCCTCAGAGCCTGATCGAGCCAAGAAGATCAGGCATTACTCAATCATCTGAATAAGCACTTTCAAAACGCACGGAATAACAGTGCAAAGCAGGCAATTGATGAGCACATGTGCAAACATAAAGGCATTAGCAGTATGAAACAATACATGAGAAACAAGCCCATCAAATGAGGGTTCAAATTTTGGTGTCGTTCATGCTCTGAAACTGGTTATCTCTACGAAATTGATATATACTGCGGGAGGAGAGATCAATCTGGTGTTGGTTTAGGTGAAAGTGTTGTGCTAAAACTGACATCAAGTTTACATGGTTCATTTATCACAATCCATGCAGACAATTTTTTCACATCCCCAATTTTGGTAAGAAATCTTCTGGATAATGGAATATATTATGTTGGAACAGCCAGATCAAGCAGAAGATATATGCCGAAAACATTCAAGGTAAGTTCCGATAATTCTTACACGTAAATATTACGAAACATTGCATTTAACCAATATGTCAATAATTTCTTCAATATTTTGGAAGTAAGCTACCATAGACGCATAGACAATATTTTTATCCTACCTTATGAGAAACTTGTAATTGGATTATTTTTGAAATATGTATCATGAAGTCTCTAATATGTCTATTTCTCATGTTCCATCAATGTAGGCTAATGGTAATTAGGCCTACAAATAAATTATAGTAGCATAAAATGTAGCACGAACAATATTTTAAGAAATGTTATTACGTTATTCAGTTTGTAGGATGTTATTGCAGGTTATTATTATAGATTATATTTGTGATTATCCAGTTCATATAAATTAATTACAAAACTATATACTATCCTTTACATGTACTTTTATAATGAACGTATACAATGAAAGATTACCAAACTACAGTGAAATATGTTATTTGTAGAATGACAAGGAAATGAAGAGAGGCGACTACCAAATTTTGTACTCGAATGACATCATGGCATGCAAATGGAAAGACAATAAGTAAGTACTTAACTTGTTTGGAGTCAAAACAATTTCCTCTTAAATTTATTTCAATATAACCTCCACCACTGACATGTCATAGTACTTGATTGAATGCCTATATTTATCAAAGTGCACAATACATCAATTCTACTAAATAGTATTTGATAATGGTCTACATTTGAAACCATGATTTTCCATGATATGAAAGTCTAATAAATTGTGATATAAGTGATGTAATCCGGATGATGTTTTCCGATAGAGGGATATAGTGGTGTAAAACTTGAAATATGGACTTACATAGTATCATGAAAGTTCTAGAGTTCACAGTTCGAACATACATGTACACGTACAGTAGATCCTATCAAATGCTAACGGGAATTGATGATTTCTTTGATTCGATATTTTGCCATTCAATCAAATACTGTGAAATATCTCCAAATCATTCAGAATATCTTCTTTTCAGCTCAGTTATTCTTCTTGCTTTGAACGTTGACGAGAATAGGGGTGAGTTGACTGTCTTACGAAGGCAAAAAGGAACAGCTGACAAAATTCGCGTTGTTTGCCCTAAAGTTATCGATAATTACAATAAATGGATGGGTGGAGTAGACCTCGTGGATCAGAGAACATCTTACTATCAACTGGATAGAAAAGCAAGATTCAGGTTTTACCTGAGAGTGTTTTTTGATATGATGGATATCAGTGTTGTGAATGCATTCATTATATACAATCAACGATTCCCAAGACAACTGACATTATTACAGTTCAAGGAGGCGATTTCTGATGGCCTCACAAGAAATTTCTCGTCTCGAAAGAGAAATTTTCCTCAAATTCGCAGCAATATTCTCATTAAAAGAAGACCAAGCAATGTAAGTCAAGCAGTGCATTTGCCCACGTTTAACAATGCGAGACGCCGCTGTGTTCAATGTTCAAAACAGTCAATTGAACAACGCACTTTCGTAAAGTGCACTTCTTGTGATGTGTCGTTGTGTCTCTTGAAAGAAACTGTTTTCTCGATTTCCATTCGTAAAAGACGATATTACTGTTTTCCAAAAGTTATTATTTAGCTTGGTAACTATATGTTGATTTGTCATCCACAGAGATAGCAAATAAATTTGTTCAAATTTAATAATATTTCTTCACTTGAGCCCCAGAGGGACACCGGTGTCCCAGTCTGGTGTGGGTATTATATAAATTAATTATGCAATGCTGATATAGATATCTTTCTATTGACCAAAAGCAACAAGAATTATGCTATAAAAAGTAGAAAATTATCTCTCAGTTACTTGTGGGGTTTAAAGGGTTAAGTGCTCTAGACATGTCCTCAGTGGAACTGAGGCATTATGTTCAATCTGATATGGAGTTATGAAGTGATCAACAATCTGATAACTTAATCTATTGATGCCTTCTTTATTGTTGGAAAATGGTGCCAACTCGATGACATTGCTATGAACTTTCGGTCTCTGATCTTACGAATGTAAATGCCCGTTATCATTTTCAACCATAGAGTCGTGTCGATCTAGACTGCTCTGCCTGAATCAATAAGTTTTTAAACGCAACCGCATCTGTTTCTTGATATATTAACGTTGTCAACATCTTCACTTGCATTGTTGCTTTGTAACTGCTTTATTGTATAGTTGATCTGCCTTTTCTACCTTTTTTGCATCATGACCTTGAATAGATAAATAAACAACAATTTTCTATGCGAGCCTACAACTGCCTGTAAATCGAAAATACCAAATCCTTGGATACCTAATTTCTTCTATATTAAAAGTCTAGTCGTCTGTTCACAGAACGTCAGCTAAGATGTAGGCGGGGAGAAATTAGGTGGAAGTGAGATATTGAGTATGCGACTTGAGTGGATGCAATGAAAAAATGTGATTATAAAAGTACTGAAACTTTACACTTGACCTATCCAAATAAGTCTGTCTACCTGCTAAAGCGAAAGTTGTTTGTCTCACCTTTTCAGGAGCTTGGACGTGAATTTCCATCGCTTTCTCTTAGGTTATTCTTCCTTTGAATTAAACGAAACGAAGAAGCCTTTAAATAGCTTCCTCTCAATGGTGTGGTGATGTATGTCATAATGACGTCGTCTTCAACGAATTCACCAATAACCTGTAATGCTACTATCACAAACTCAGCCAACCATGACTATTTTTGCAACGGTATAACATGGTATTATGTAATGGATACAAATAACAATGCTGGAAATTGATAATCAATATCATGATCATCCTGCACATTTTATTACACTCACTCTAAAGTCAACGTTATTACGGGAGCATCTTATTGCAACAGAGTTAATGATGTAATTATTCATTTCATGGCAACAATTAACTGTCGGCATCTTAATAAGAGATATTGTAAAATTGATTGAAAGTCAATTAATTAAGTAATTGCACTGCGATACCATTCAAGTGACTTATCAGATTTGCAACAAATACATATCTGCTCTTGAAAATCATTCAAATTATTTTCAAGCGTTCGTATTTAGGATATCTTAGATGAAATGTACACTGACTCTCAGAAAGTTTGGCACCTTTTTGTTTTCGTTGAGGTTGTGTTAAAGACAGATCAAATGCCAAGTCCACGTCATACGGTAGCAAATTTACAACATTTTAGCCTTGATAATTTGTGTAGAGCTGCATGTTAGACCTATCGCCTCAATATGCTAATTAGACAAATGTTGCATAGCTTTAATTAACACGCACGGTTTTCGTGTCGGTCCACCAAAATATTGAATGTCGATGAATTTGATATTTTGCTGTAATATTTAAATTATAATGAATTCATTCTATCTTATATCTTCCTCACAGAAAAATGTAGAGAAAAAGACTTTAAAAAGAAAAAGGCATACAGCAATTAAGAACATTTTCCAAATCTGCAGTCTATTTACTAATTAATATTTATAGTAATGATGAGCTACCTTCCCGGATGTTCTCATTAATGCTGATTGCAAACTTCAGTTCATCGTTAAGATGCCTATACTAAATTCCTATTCTAGTATCCTTGTCAACGGAAAATAGGACTGGGGAGTGGCGTGGTGCATCGAATATGCACAGTTTCAAGTAGCTGGCATACATTTCATAGTGGAGTAATGACAATGAAACATAATTGTACCCAAGAGCAACGACAAAAAAATAAATAATATCCTGATGAAAAAATATACCGCAATAATAATGACAGAGACGACATAATGGACAGAAATAAATTAATGCATCCTGTGAAACAGCCGCATTAATTACAAGGTCTTGCTAAAATAATTAATTTTACAGGGGTGTGTCTTAACTTACTAGAATATTTAATCATAACACTGTTGTGAAGCTAGCCGCCTCTGAATTCAATCTATCACATTGATTTTGTTTCATTTATATACAACTTGCAAGTTTAGCTTAAAAGGCCCAAGCGCTTCCTTCATCAATAGATCGTTGCGAGATGTTGGGGAACAATATCCATTTTTGATATAGTTTTCTGTAATTTTTGTCCCAATAAGTATGATAAAAGAAACGCGCAAATCAGAACTGAAAAAAGAATCATGCCTATGAATGCGGAGTGAAGTGAAATAGCCCGCAAACAACGTTAAACTTATCTGATTTCAAGACAATATCGAGACATCGAAAGAAAGTTCTATTAGCCTTGCTGAAATTAATTTCTGATGAAGTAAGAAAATTGGTGCAACCAAATTCTAATTTCACTGGTGAAATAAAAATGCTTCGTGCCATGACATTTCATTAAGTATCGTTTATGACACATATAAGCGTGGGTTCAACGCATGATTTCAGATGCTCGATTTCTGCTATTAAGCGTTATTTGCGACACAACATGGACATGAAAATGTGTCTTATAATTGTCTTATTGCTTGGAGCAGCACAAGCAAGTAAGCTATTCGCCATAATAGCAGCATTAACTCATATTCATGTTATCCTAACCGTCTTATCTACACTTGAAAGTTAAATATTAGCTTCTCTGTATTCCACTCTTTCAGATAATGAACAATAAAAGTGAAATGAAATATACGACAGATAAGTTACTATGCAACCCTCACCATCACAATCACAGATAACAGAATTTCAAACCAATGTTTATCGTGGCCAAGTTTTTTTGACATTTTTAACTTCTTCGTCTAAAGAAACAACATGACCAGGTTACTCCTCATGTATGCTTTGATGCCTATTTGGTTGTTGATCATTTCTTACTTGAGAATAAAGGAAAGGACGACTTTACAGATGTAGATTATCATTGACAATTTAGCAACCAACTCGATGCATTTCGATGGCTTTCGACAACTTCATGCTAACGATAGAAAGATAATATATCATGAAATTCAAAATCCATGGAAGGTCAGAAATGTAGAAAAATGTGGCATAGAGGTTTAAAAAATACATAGAACAGCAAAAGCGAAATAATTGGCGCATCTAAATGCAATGGTATATATTACATATTTTTATATTCTTTTATTGATTGAAAAAAATACATACGAATTTATATAAACTAATGAAACAAAATTGCCTGTTGACTGTAACTAATTTACAAAATGACCTTAATATCCTGAAAGAAACAATAAAAGGCAAAATCAGTGAAACAAAACTGAAAGAAATTAAGATGGGAGTGCTGAATCGCAAAGATCTTGGCCACCTACATTGGCCACCATATGCAGCAGCAAAGCACGGGCGTTGGCACGCTGTAAACAAAGACTCAGTCTTCCATGAATACCTCTGTCGATTCCATCACGTGAGGACACAGTTTGAAGGGATAGGCGAGAGGCAATTCTTTGGAAGACTGACCGAGCATTCTTGGCTCACAGTGCCACCCCAGTTCAACACACTTCGAGTAGTTCTCACGTCTCTTCCTGTCCTCAGCCAAATAACTGAATTTCAAACCAATGTTTATCGTGGCCAAGTTTTTTTGACATTTTTAACTTCTTTTTCGTCTAAACAACAAAAACATGAGCACAGGCTTACTCCTCATGTATGCCTTGATGCCTATTTGGTTGTGATCATTTTATCATAGATATCTTTTCATATTTGAGAATAAAGGACAACACTTTATTAACAAAAATGCAATGGTTAGATTCGAAATTATTCAAATTTTTCACTGTTCAGAATATATGAATGTTCCTTGTCATTGTAGAAATTATAGCTGTCAGCTGAGGGCATGAACTTGGAAGATAACCGAGCGCGTGCAGCGCACGAGGATGTCTTGAACTTTATGAGACCGACGACAAAATGGTATTTATTTGGAAGTCTATGGTCATTCGTATAATAATCACTCCAAAAAAACGTCTTCCCTGTTATACCATAGACTTCTGGAATACCATGTCCATAGTAGTATAGGGTATGAGATCCGGCGCACCGCTTCGCTCAGCACCGGATCCCACGCCTAGGTAGATACGAAATGGAAAATATAAAAAATAGGGAAGCACCTTAAATTCATAAAAATACAAATGGGGAAAATACAATTACAAAAATGAATATGAACAAAAATGCAATAAAAATTTATAATTGAAAATGAAAAATGATTATGACCAAAATGTAATAGAAATTTATAATTAAAAAAATGAATA